>JARHVA010000698.1:4455000-4697773 GCA_037957365.1 Torreya grandis | reverse complement strand
AACTCAAATTAAAAAATATAATCATTTACTATATAGTTGTCAATGTCAACAAATGATTTAATTACACTTGCTAAAGATAGAAATGACAAAATAATAAGAAACATATCTGATTTATGTTCTATTTTTTTTAGTCTTTGTAAAATTTTCTTGTATGCTCTTAAAAGGATTTATGATTGCTCGTCTCAAGAGAAAGACTACCAAAATCTATTAGGACATTGTTCACAAAGAGTAAAATACCTATGATAACTAGATCTATGCATTATTTAATGGAACTACACTATATAACTTTATAGTTTATTATGACATAAATCACTACACCTACCTATCAATATGATATAAATAGCCTTAGACTTGATGAGTCTATATAGATGACTCCTCGGGTAATTACCTCCCCATAGTTAATATGTGAAATGTGTACATCGACTTCATGGAAAGATTTAAGTTTAAGAAATAGTTGTTTGTATAACTTTGAACAATGATGGAAAATACATACATTTTTGGTAACCAGTAGTGTACAAATATTTCTAACACTATCCGGTAAGGGAGAAATAATGGTATAGAATGTGGTAACAGTCTTTATATAATAGTAGAAGATTAAATCATAGACTATATATATGTTGTATATGAAAGACATATAATTAGATTGGCCACACTTATAGATAGATGAATGGATAATAAAAAAATTGAGCCAGAGTAGAATGTGTATGCATAAGTCATGCATGTCAAATATATGTCAAAATTGATGTTTCAAGGAGTCTAATAGTAAATTTATGTGTCTATAAATTCTTTCATTTTATTTCAAAAATTAAAATACCAGATTAAAAGGATAAAATAAATAAATTTGGTACCTTTAGGTAATCACACTTTATGTTAATAAGTATGCCCAAATATAAAGTTTTAAACATTGAAATCCTATATGAAAACATGTCAAAATTAATGGTGACTTGTGATATAAAATACAAAACCATCTATATCATTAAAATATTGGAAATTATAAAATAAAATAATAAATACAATTGTGAGTACACAAAAAAATATTCCATTTGAAGTGCTTCGAGAATTATATGGAGTGTCTATGCCAAAAGAGTATGTAAAATGTCATCATAAACGTTTTGGTGGAACCCCAAACTGGGTTTTTATGTAAAATGTGGAACCTTGAATTAGGTTCATATGCCAAATTAAACTAGTAAATCAACTGTTGCGATTAGACTAAAAATTCAAATTTATTATTTATTACCACTATTATCATCTTATAAATATATAATATTACATGCATGAATTATATTTATACCCCTAAATATTATCCATTTCTACATCAATATAGCATATAATGCCATAATTTATTTGGTAATTCATCAAATCTACTAAATATAATAACTTGGTTAATTTTTTCCCTATTACTTGATAGATATGTTCAATATGATCCATGTAATATGTCTCATTAATGACTTAGTATTCATAAATCAATCAATTCTTATCATAATCTATCATTTCTATATCACATTATTTATATCATCTAAATCACATCATGTATCCTAAAATCCAAATTGTTTTTTTTTAAGCCTTGAATTTATATGACAATCCTACTATTATCTCCCCCTTTTTATCTGAGAGATGAATCTTGTAATTTAGTCATCTAGAAATCACACACACACACACACACACACACACACACACACACACACACACACACACACACACACACACACACACACACACACACACACACACACACACACACACACACACACACACACACACACACACACACACACACACACACACACACACACACACACACACACACACACACACACACACACACACACACACACACACACACACACACACACACACACACACACACACACACACACACACACACAATTTAAGCATGTAAATCCTGTATGATAACATTATTAGATATGTCATCATATAAAGGTTTGATCATTCTCTCACATATGAAAGGTGTAATCTAAGGAATAAAAATTCCATGTCAAGTAGATATAAGAATTAGGAACATAGTAATAGTCATTGTAGTAAAAAATATCATAAATATAAGCACACAGTAATAATCTATAAAAAATTTGCATGATATAAATCATGAAATCACACACAATTATTTCATTATGTGATAGGAACCAGGATACCACGAGCTCAAAAACCATCATATAAACACACACACAATTTTACACAATGTTATGATCATGATGCACATAAGTACTCAATAAAAGACACGATTTGGCTCAACTCTGCACTGACATAGATAATAAGGAAATGACATTAACTAAAGTATCCTTGAAAAAAATCATAAATGACATGAAACATATAATAAATTTACTCATATAGACATGAGATAGTACTTAATATGACACACATCAATGGTAAAAAATTGTAAAAACCATCACTAGTCTCTCATGAAGAACATAATGTAATATAAAATGGTCACAAATTAAACATGTAAAGTCATACACCACAATAATCACATAATTTACAACACAATAAATGATAACACCATGTAATAATCACTATAATCAAACATGCATGTAAAATAAAATCTAGTCTACATAAAAAATCCATGTTAGCATTGCACATAGAATATTATAATATTCATTTACTATAGAACCATAAAGAATATATACAAGATAAATTCATATATAAACAGTATAATTAGCTCAATATGATCAATCTAATAGTCATATAAAGATTTAATGTGTAATGTGTACTAGGATTCTACTAGTGTATACATGCCCCAATGTATAAAGGTATCCCTTGGGTATAATTAATTTCGCACAACAAAATATTAATCTATCATTTGTAACTTATATGTCTTGCATACCACTCATATATATGATGAATATAATTTTAATATAAAATAAATATATAATATATTATGTACATATGTTAAATGACAACAATCAATCATGTAAGTAAGAAAACATGTCATGCATAGGTCCTGAATTTTCAAATTTGTAATCTTCTTCTTATTAAAATAAATTTATTTTTTGAATTTTAAACACACACACACACACACACATATTAAATGTGACAATGGTAAAAAATGATCTCATTATTTGGATGTTCTAATTTTTACCATAAATTAATCTATGAAAATGTCACCTTCCATGGGGAAGTAATAACATATGTATATCTATAAATATCTAAGAAGTGATTGTTAACTAATTATACGCATAGGTCAAATTAAGTCAACCCCCCTCCCTCCTTGAAATTTAAAACTTTCATAGGGTATCCAAGTTTAAAATGTCCACCATGGTTATTAATGAGGTCACATAACATGTTTACATTGGTCATATGTGTCATTTATCTTAATATCCCTTTATGTCACCTTTTTGGTCACTCTAGGTGAATTGTATAGTTTTCCATGAAGGTAAAAATGTTCAAGAGGTTATCTAATGTGCCATATATGAAATAAGTGTCAAGAAACTATTTTAAACTAACATGTTTCAATTTCAATGTTAAAATCAAGAAGACACTTGGAAAAATGATAGTTTTAGCTGTATAGACTGCATAGCAAAGCTTACACATGATAAGGATTCAAGAAAGTTTCTTGAGATCCCCAAAATTCACATCCAATATTAGGTTGTTAAAAATAGTTCAAAATGTATAAAATATACCTCTCTCTCACATCACTCTCTTGGGAAGGTTAAGTGAGGTCAACAATTTTCCTTCGGTACAAACATGAGGAGAATTAGAATGAGTAAACTTGGTGGATGATAGTAGTCCTTGTACACTTCCAATATATGTCCATAGTTTTAATTTTGGTGGTACATACTCTATTAACAATATTTACGATTATTGAGGCCTTAAATATACTTGTATAACCCCAACACCTTAGTTTTCCTCATGTTTTTGCATTAGCTTTTTTAGACCAATTGTTGTATGCAGGTTAAAAGAGCATGTTCATCCTTTTCATGTTATTTCTAACCTATTTTTTAAATGTTGTTATGAATAAATAGGCATAACCATCTCCTTATGCTTCAATGAATTTTGTAGCAAAATGTTTTCTAGAACAATGTTTCATTAGTTACAGAGCTTACCCTTCTATGAGTAGATCTAGGTCAAAGATAACATGTTTGTTTCCAACCTCTAAGAGTATGGTTGATAATATTTTACATCTTAATTTTTAATCTCAAAATGATCATTTATGGAATTTAGGGTTTTGGACACTTGATACAGTCAAGTACTGAATGTGCACCTCAAATAATGAATGAGTGATAGTTTTGAACATTCCAGGATGTTGAAAGTGTGTTTAAGACATCAATAGTAACATGATATAGAACCATTAGAAGTTTGAAAGGTGATAAAATAGATCTGATAAGTCTAAAAATTATTATATAGAATCATATTCCTTGAAAAGTGACCTACAGTCAAGGTGAGAATTTTTCCCTAAAAAGAGAGGTTCATGAGTTTTGAATCCTTAGAGTCACTAACAATTTAGTGAGAGGTTTGAGAGTGTGGTATAAAAACCTAAAAGGCTATATACACAGTCATATTAAACCTTATATAAAGTCATCTATAAAAAAAATTAAATAAATTTTATAAATGATATGACTTACCATAACTTCTCTAAAAGGGGATTTTTGTCATTCACAATGTCATTCTATTGATGAAGGTAAATGATGCTTATGCGAGTCTAATGTTTTCCTCCCTATGTCCTAGACCTAGAGGTAGTTTATGAGAATAGAAGGAGGTTTTTTGAACAATAGAAACTAATCATAGATTGTGTTTTCACCTTAGTCAAAATCTTGTTAGAGACATTCAAAAAATTAGTGCCTGTAGGTCAAAATGACCCAAATGAATTTGCAACTTTCACACATATAGGACAATGATGATAGAGGGTTGTGAACATGGTTCCAAGACATGATATGAGATTATCCATGATTTATATGGTCTTATTGAACTCATAATGAATCATAAGGGTGAATTAAATTACCGAAATTATGAATTACCACCTACAGGGATCTCATAACTTCTCCTAAGGTGACACCTATAGACTGACTAAGGTAGCTTACTAGTTGAAGCTCATGGAGGGTGCATGTGTGAAAGGTTGGAAATGATGAAATATGGATTAACATGTTAAAACCACTCTCATAGTGATGATATCATATTCCCATGTTATTTTAAAAATTAAAAACCTCATAGATAGTCATGACTTAGGGTTCTTAGACCTAACCAAAAATCCTACACATAGTCACAATCATAAGACCTAGTTTGAAGAGTTTGAGGTGTAGATACCTCCAAGGACACAATAAATTTTTTAAACATGAAAAATATCATCAGAATTAATTTATGAATACCTCTATATTTTTATTTCACCATACCAATAGGGTATATGTCCTTTGTTTTGTCTCAGATAGAGTGCACTCCACAATTAAAGCCACATATAGATTTAGTACATAAAAGGCTAGAGGATGAAATGGTAGAGTATTAATGACTATAATATTATATTATAAGGTTTTATTGAAGGAAATAAATTGTGAATAATAACCTAAAATCAATGAAAACTCTCATAGGTGGTCACAAGCTCAAATACACATTCTAGGTCTACTAGGCCTAGAACTAGGTCTGCTAGGCCTAAAACTAGCCGTAAACCCTCATGGCCTCTAACTTGATCCATATGACCACATGATATCTCAAATAATCTTAAATTAATTAAATAGAGATTATAAGGTTGATTAGACTCATGTTTTAAAAATATAATACATAATTATCCATTTTGGCCTAATTCTCTCTAAGGTCTATCTAGAATGCAATGCAGTAGCTCGAGAGCCTATTTCATTTTCTCATATCTATATGGATGGTTTGAATGGTGCATAAATAATATAGGTATATTTTATTTTGGGTCTTTAAATTTTTTTATAATCTATTTTTTATAAAATTTAAGCATCTAGATTTTATGAATCATTGATAAAAAGCTAGATGACTTAAAACCCCCATGAAACCCTTGTATGAACCCAATGGAGAAAACATGAAGGGATATGCATATAAAAGTGGTACATAAGATTTTAAATTGGTTTTTAAATGTTTATACCTCTCCCAGGATCTTTTAAATCCAATTTTTATGTACTATCACATGTACAAACACAATTAATTCTGGGTTTTCTACAAGTTTTGATGTGTTTCATAGTTGTAAAAAGGAATGGATAGATGAAAGTAACTATGGAAGTTGTGTGAATACTTAATATAAATCCTTATACTCAAATATAACCATGTTTTTTCATGGGATACCATATGTTATACCATTCATTATAGACAATTTGAATAGGATGGTGAGAAAGCAAAGTGACTGCCTAAGTATGGTAGGGATAATAGTGAAATTGAATTTTTTTATGTTAATTTTATATAATAGAGGACAAAAAGGTTTTGAAAATATTTCCTAAATTCCAAAAATGATATTTCCTGGACAACTGCATGTCACATAAGTGACAAGTGTGAAGATTCAAACCTAGAATGGCTAATGAGTGACTAAAAATAGTGAACAACAAGTGTCCAAGAGAATTTCATAAATTGGAGAGGCATAGATGATTGTCAAAATAAAATATCCACATACTCAATTAACATCATACGTGTCAAGGCCTTCTAAATTATTTTCAATACAAATGGACTATGTATACAATGGGAAATATAATAGATCTACAAATCAATCATACCTAGGAGAATATAGATCCTACTTACACTTCTAATTGGGGATACATTAGATAATTAATCTCATGACCAATATATATATTAAATACCTATACAATGGATATATTAACACAATAATATCACTATAAAGCCTCCAATCAAGAAAAAAACTATGCACTAAGCTTAACTAGGTCCTATGTTTTCATATTCACCAAACTAATATCAAGTAAATAAAAATATAATTTAGTGCTCACCAAAGATTCTAGCACAAAGTGGGGGTAATAAAAATTAAAATTAAACATGCATAAAATACATATACTCATATAAATATACATTAAATCCTATTGCATGAAATATAAGTGCAAATGCATATCTATCTACTCTTATAAATGAGGAACAAGATTAGGAATACTTACCTTTGAAGATGAACACAGCAAGCCTCAATCTTTATGTTTGGCAAGGTTACTCACAAGAGATTTTTTTGGTATGTAAGGAAGACAAGGATAAACTATATTTAGGCTACACAACCTATCAATGCATCAAAATGACTTATCCACAAGACAAGATATGTATCTCTAAATAAAGTATGAAAACCTAGGCTTTCTCCTCAAGTAGAATGGTGGATAATCATATGCACAATATATTTTAATTATTATTATCTTATTTTATAAATTGTGAAATTAATGTGTTTATATATGTGGATCTAACCCTAAACCCTTCCAAAAGTTTTAGTCAACAAAGCTGGCCTAGTTAACCTAGTATTGAAATTGACAAAAAACTAACAAGGTTATGAACTATGTTGTCCATGTCCAACCTACTTCTTAATTAGATTTTGTAAATAACAATACAAGTTTGATGTGGTTGGTAAGTTATGTAAACTACTAATAAGGGGTTTACATTGGGTAAAGGCCTAATAAAGGTCGTAAATGACTATAGGAGGGTGAAAAATTGGAGACAAAGCTTAGGGGAATGGTTTTTAGGAAATAAGAGCGTAGATATAAAGTGGAAAAATGGGAAAACAATCATTTGAAGCACTAGTGGTTTTTCCACCCCTTTACGAATGAATCCCTTCGGGAATACACTCAAAGATATTGAGGCTCGATAATTTATTACAAGATAGAAGGTTTTAGTAAGTGGTAAAGTTTGAAAATAATATTTGTATACATATGCCCCACTCGAAGCTCATCACTTTTAAAGTAAGTAAAATATGGGATGGTGATTCATGAAATAATATAGAAACACAAAAAATTGAGATAACTAAAAATGACATACATAAAGTAATGTTAAAATAAAATGAGAGTAACTTAGAATACCATGTACATACCTTAGCTTACCTTTATGCTAAATGATGGTATGTAAACATGCTAGTCTTGATCATGGAGGCTATAGTACTTACATATGAGAAACCCTAAGGATACAAAAATAACAATAGAATCAATACGTGCGTAAGTAGGATGGTTAAATTAGTAATGAGGGACTTAGGAAAAATGGCAAATTAAGATTTTTAAGGCAATGTTAGAAATAAAATATTGATGGTAATTTAATGATAAAATGATGGAAAATGAACATATAACACACTAAATAATGTTTGAAATCATGTAAAACATAAATAGTAAAAAGGAATGTAGAACATACTAAATCACATTTGGAAGAATGTAAAACATAAATGGCAAAAATTAATGTAGAACATAATAAATCATGTTGGGAAGCATGTAAAACATAAATGGAAATAAGGAATGTAAAACATACTAAACCACATTGGGAAGTGTTTTTAACATGAATGATGAATGAAATATATATGCAAGAAAATATATATATATATATATATATAAGTAACAATTAACCCCATGTAAGATAAGCATGTCAAATCAAAAATAAATAAAAACATGCATGACTGAAAATGAAATGTAAGTCAAGATGGAAGAAAAACATGAATAATTCATACATAAAGAGAAACATGTAATAATTCCAATTTTCATATGTAACATGAAGGAAGTCCACATAAATCAAACAAGAACATGATAAATAGATGAAAATCAAAATCTCTAAAGGATGAAAACTCAAACTAAGTACTTGTTCTAAGATACAATGTAAGAAAACACAACCACCTAATGATATGAGTATTATGATAATGATATGGTGTGGTAAAAAAATGGTGTAAGCGTGTTTTTGAAGAAGGCCTAGTCCTATCCAAGGTTTTACAATGCAACTCACAAACTATACACCAAGAGGTGTAATAATGTAGATGTGACCAAGTATGTGATCATATAAAAAAAATATCCAACAAGGGGAATATAATAAAAAGATGTTTTAAATAAATAATTTGAGGCACCACATGGGTGATGTGAACATCCTTAGCAAAACTGAGACACACTAGGCAAGTGAGAAAGGCTAAGAACAATCAACACCAAGGACTTGGGATACTTTGACTAGTGAACATAAAGCTTAGGCTAGTAAGTGAAGTACATAAATAAACCCATGAATGTTATATTAATTAAAATTAAAATATACCTACCTTACCACAATGTGTTCCCCATTCATCAAGACCCCTTATAGAGTCATTGGTCTACAACAAAGATTGGGTACTTGCATGAGAAAGTATGCAGAATTAGATAGTATATGATATAATGAGACCTCCTACCCTAGTCTACTAGCCTAATACACACCAATTAACCTCATCTATATCATAAGTCTAATTTTGGATTTTGAGCTTCATCTAAGATAGGAGATGTGTTAAACATAGATCACATCTTTTGGTGTGATCTGACTTTTAAGATTGTTTTTGCCTGTGAATCATTACCTTTTGTTTGCATTTTATGATTTGGCTTTTAAATTCTTTTAGATTTTTATATTCATCCTCCTCCATATAGATTTATAGAACCAAACATGAGTTAAATATTTGAGAAACACAAGAGATCTTACACTTAGTCACTAGAGAAAAAGACCTAAAGACAAAGGTGCCTAAAGACTTCTAGACTTGCCCACAAGTAAGTGTACAATCTCAAAGTTGACTGATGTGAGCCTCAAATAAAAGGAAATAAGGGAAATATTGAGATCATAAGATATATATTTATGTAATAAGTGATATAATGATCAATATGCTAATATTTGATCACAAGCAGGTAAAATATTGTTATAAAAAGGATGTGGCTATGATATGATTGTCATGTCACTAGAGAAGCCATACTAACGTATGACGGATCTAGGATAAGAACTAATGAAAGTAATAGTCATCCTAAAAATTTATTTAAATGTGTTTTAATGTGTTAATTTTGGAGTAAGTCATGGTCCTATCCATGGTCTTACACTACAACTCATAAGGTGAACACCGATGAGGTGAATGCTAAATAATCAGGGGAAATAATCATAAAGGTACTAAGGCAAAGAATGACATAAAAATACAAAAAAGAAAGATATATATATATATATATATATATATATATATATATATATATAAGATCCAAAATGAAAACAAATGCCAAATGTAATGTGTAATAAAACCAAAGAACACAAAGGTCATAATGATAAAAATAAAGTGTGAATAAAAGAAGTAAAATATAAAAAAACAAAGAAACATGAGATAAAAAATAATAAGTAAGACCTATGCTAACATCTATATTAAATGTGAGCATGTGAAATGGAAGTTTTTAAGTCTTGAAAGGTTTATTAAAATTTAATTGGGTTGGTATTATGCATTTTAGAATAAGAGTGGGAATGATAAGATTCCCTTCCCTAATGAGTAAGTGGATGTAGGGATGGGCATCAGAAGATGCCCCAAAGTCTGAAGTGACATGCGGATGGGCATAAAAAGATTTCCAAACATGTGAGGTGGAGTTAGGTAACATTGAACCGTTAAAATTATTTTCATTGGGTTGGTAGGTGCATTTAGAGATAGGTAAATGTGTTTGTTTGTTAGATTTTAAGGAGGTTGAATTTGATGTATGATGTGTAGGAGTAGTATGAAGAGGTAAACGAGGTAAAATAGGTAAAGGAGGACCATTTATGATTATTTTAGGGTACGAATTTAAACTAGGTACTCATTTCTTTCATGTACCCTAAGAGGTTGAGGTTCAATAGATGCAACAATATGTTTAAATTTGTTTATGTTAACTATCCTTTCCTTATTGGTGTAGGAAGAAGGATTAGTTGTGGTTTTAACAACATTAACAGATGAGGTGTAGGTATGGGATCATATTTTTTTTCATTAGGTATTTGATGTTGATGTGATTGTGGTTCTTTAGATTGAATTCAAGAAGCTTTAAGATATTCTTGATAACATTATTTTATGAGAGTATCAAGATTGAAATGTGGACCAAGCAAAGAATAAATTAGAAATTGGTGAAGATCATGACAAGATTCATGAAAATGATCTATAGTAGCATGCCACCAACAAAACATATAAGGATTGTACAATTTTGGAGAAGGTTTGTAAGTATAAAATCTCATGGGTTTAGAGTGTGGAAATTTCTTCTTAAGTTGATCTAGACTCAAGGGAGGGTGGTTTGGGTAAAAATTGGTTGAATTGGATGCTCCATTTTGAGGTTGGGGAGGCTTGGGTGATTTGATGTTATGAGAAAATGATTGAAAATTTTATTTAGTGTTTGTTTAAGGTGTTTCAAATTGAGTGATAATAAATTCTTTCCTTTATACTTAGTCTAAGGCTTCCTCTAAAGTTTTAGGGGAAAAGATTTGAAATTTGTATTGAAGGGGAACTTTATGAGTAGTAACAAATAGTTTTAAAATAATACCATCAATCATGTTATGATCCACTTTGTGAGCTAGAGAATTCCATCATTTTATGAAAGTGTGAGTAGATTCATTAGGAAGTTACTTGGAATTGATGAAATGGGTAATGTAATTTTTAGGAAGGTCATTATATTAGAATTCTTTCACTAGAGCACTGACTAAATACTTTATTTGTGAGATGGAATGTTTAGGAGGTTGGTTTTACCATTCAAATGCATCACCAACAAAGGTTTTGTCTAAGATCTTGGTGGTAGAAAAGGTTTTAGTTTAGACCCATTCCTTATAAAGATTACCAAAAGACTTAATAAATATAGTAGGGTCCTTAGTCCTATCATATGTGATAGTTGGAGAAATGTTTCCAATATATATAGATACAAGGAATGGATCTAAATGATTATTTTGAAGATGGTGAAGATTTTTATTATGTAAATTAGGTTAAGGGATGATATTCTCATTTGAATTTATAAGAGGAGGAGGTACAAAATTTTGATTTGTTTGAGACATGATGACTCGAGGTGGTTGACTAGTCATGTGTAAAAAATGGTGTTGTATTTGCATTATTTAGGAGTGATTAGTTGTTTGCATGATGTTCATTTGTTGAAATATTTGTTAAATAATTGAGTTCTATTAATTTATGCATTATTATTTGAAGGTGGGGGATTATTAGTGGTGGTGAGAGGAAGGGTATTGGGTGGAGGATTCCCAACATTGGTATTGGGAGGAGGACTAGGATGGAGGACCTTAAAGGTATTACTTTATGTAGTGATTGGTTTTGGATTAGGAAAATATGAAGGAAAAAAGTGAATATTTTTTTCTAAATTAATAAAATAAGCGAGGTTGTGATCTAAATACTTAGTTATGCAATGTTATTAACTAAGTAGAGGCTAAAAATATGAACTCATTTTAAAATAAGACTAGATAAACACACACAAAATAATACCGGGTAATGTTTATAGAGTAAATGGGGTCGATTGTGTACTATTTATATATAAAGACACAAAATTAAGACAAAATCAGCCAAACATAGAACATGGTCAACTAGGTTGACTTAGTACTACAAATAAGGTATGAAACTAAACCTGATAAGGATACAGGTCGACTCAGTTGACTTAGTAATATAACCTGACTAGAAGGAAAGAGGAAAGGGTCAACTATGTCAACCTAGTACTAAAAATAAGGAGAAACATAGTCTAATAAGGATATAGGGTCAACCAGGTCAACTTAGTACTATAATTTGACTGGTAAAAGAGAGTATGAGTTTGACCGAGTCAACTTTGTACTGCACATAGGGAACAACACAGTCTGTAAGAGACCATGTTGAACATAATGAAAATATGTTGAATATAAGGAAATTTTTTGAAATGTAATTTGAAGTAATAAATGGAATCAAAAGACAAAAAATTTGGATCTATGAGAATGATCCAATTAGGGTGCACAACACAAAACATTGCACCAATGTTGGTTAATACGATTTTTTACAATACAACACACAATGATTAGAGAGCAAGCAGTTAACTAAAAAGTAAATGTTGACTAAGTGGTAATCCTAAGTGTTGTTAGATTATTGTAAAGTGTTATTTTAAGTGTGATAGGGAAGTTGAATGCAAATAGGGAACTATAAAACAATCTATAGATTGTTTTAGGAATTTCAGTCTAAAAGGAATCTATATTGGCAATGGTATTGGATTGGTATTGGGGCCTACCCCCTCACTTCAAAATCCCATAATGATAAGGGTGTCAAGTGATTTTAAAATATATACAATTAACCATGTATTTATACCTTTCCACAAAACCATGTTGGCTTTCCCCTTGCTGATGAAATTGATGTAGGTAGGCCTTGGAAAGACAAATGTTAAATGTGTTTTGAATATTGTGTGATTTGGTAGTATGTGGAAAAAGAGAAAAATAATGTAACTAAATAGTAATTTGAAAAACCACATAATTAGACTATGTGAGCTAATCTAAGCATGCAAACAATTAAAAATGAAACTGTGAATTAATTATATCAAATAGTTGTTAATTCCCAAATTAAGAATGGTACATAGTTAGTTCAGATGAAACTATATGCAAACAATATAGAACATAGTCGACTTAAGTGTTACTATTATTTAGAAGCAAGAATATTTAATAACAAATTTGACCATGTCAACTTAGTCTTTTAGAAAGAAGATAGGCAACAAAACTAAGTCAATTCGGTGGACTTAGTTTGTTGTAGAATTATAATTTTAAATACTGGAAACTTGCACAAAATTGAGTTGTAATGAAATATTGAATTGATAAAGAGATAAAGAAGGGAACCTTTGTGGGTTGGAGGATGATGAGGATTTTAAAACTTTTATTGTATTACCTTGAATGCTGATTTTAAGTTATACAAACTAAGTTGACTAGTTCTACCTAGTTATGTTAAACCCTATTAGTTTAATCAAGATAAGATGAATAAGTTGACCTACATGACTTAGTTTATTTTTATTGGTGCTAAATATAAGACTAAGTCAACATATTCAACATAGGTTTTTATTTGGAATTGAATAATAATATTGTGTCAACTTCTCCAATGTAGTAACATGTATTTGATGAAGATCTGCACAAAAATAACATAGTGATTTTGATACATTTGTATGTTAAACCTATGCACAAAAGTTAGAATTATATCAGCTCGGTTGACATAGTATTACAAATATAGGAAAAACAATAAAATTATAGAAATGAAAGCATGAAAGAAAACCTTAAATGGTTAGATTCACATCGGGTTCACCATAATGTATGAAATGGAAAATATAGTAGATCTACAAATCAATCCTATCTCAAAGAAGATAGATCCTACATACACTTCCAATTTGGATCATGACCAATATAGATCCACTAGACCTATCCAAGGGATAGCTTACCATAAAAATATCACTAGGGAGGCTTCCAAAGCCTCTAATCAAGAAAAATGACATAATAACCCTAACTAGGTCTTATGTTTCTATATTCACCAAACTAATAATAAGTATATAAAAATCTAATCTAGTGCTCACCAAAGCTTGTGGCATAAAGTGGGGATAATAAACATTAAAATTAATCATGCATGTAAGACATATACTCACATAAATGTATAAAAAATCCTAATACATGGAAGAGATGTGTAAATTCATATCTATATACTCTTACAAAGGAGGAAAAAAGTGAGGAATACCTACCTTTAGAGACAAACCCGTCGAGACTCAATCTCTCCCTTGACCAAGGTGTTTCATGAGGTTTTTTTTTTGATATGTAAGGATAATAAGGATAGATCATATATAGGCTACAAAACCTATCAACGCATCCAAAATACTTCTTTACAATACATGATCCGTATCTCCAAAGAAATTATGAAACCCTAAGTTTGCTCCTCAAGTAGAATGGTGGATAAGTAGATGCACAATATATTATACTTATTCTTCTTTTATTTCATAAATGGAAAATGGATGTGTTTATATATGAGTGTCTAACCATAAACCCTTTCAAAAAAATTGTCTAACAAGGTTGACTTGGTTGACCTAGTATTGAATTGGCAAAACATTAACAAGGTTATGAACTATGTCTGCCATAACTGACCTAGTTCTTAGTAATATTTTATAAATAATAATACAAGGTTGATATGGTCAATATGGTTATGTAAACTACCCAAAAGGGGATTCAGTTAGGGAAAGAGATAATGAAGGTGGGAAATAACTATAGGAGGATGAAAAATAGGAGACAAAACATAGGGGAATGGTTTTTAGGAGACAAGTGTGTAGATAGCAAGTGGTAAAAAAGGACAATAATCTTGCAAAGAACTAGTGGTATGCCCACCCCTTTCTCAGTGCACCCCTTAGGGCGTGAAATCATAGAGATTGAAATTTAATGGGTATTTTTAAGATAGAAAGTGTTAATAAGTGGTAAAGTTTGAAAATATTGTGTATATAGACTACTCATCATCATGAGGAAAGTTTCAAGAAATGACATGAAAAGTCTCTATGCCAACTTGAGGAATAGGTCATATTTTAGATTGACACATGTTCAAGAGGAATTTATAACTGGCTTTCCACTTAATTCTCTTACATTATAACTAGCTTCCAAGTCTTGACACTTGGCCTTATGACCTTTAAAATTCAATTATTTTCTCTCCTCTCCTATGTTCTATATGTGCAAACTATTTTGACATTATAATAGATCCACAATTGGTATGGTGAATCCATGATAGTTTGACATCTTGATTTACACTTGAATAAATTTATAAAGTTTATTTTTTCTCTTCAACTTCTTGCATAAGTGTATCAAATTGTTTATGTGGTTGACAAGTGATGAATGTCTTCTCTTTGCTTCCATATTGATCTTGCATATTTTGTGTGAGTGATATCTCTTCTAATAGGTCCCATAAAGTGTATATGTTTTATAAGTATGTTTTAAAGTGTGATAAATAATAGTAGTGTATAATATCAGACCTCATTTTCACCCACCTCTAGACATGCATAGTAATCTATCTCCATGAGAAATACTTATGCTAAAAGAACATTGAGTTAATGTCAGTTTTAGAAGTCATCTTTATTAGTGCCGATGAAAGTGTGTTTTTTGGATTTATATTTGGAATATCACCTTCTTTATAATAGGATACTTTTATATTCCTTTTATCCCATTTCATCCAACCAAAAAAGTAGTGTAGGTGATAAGCTATTGAAGACTGATTTAGGGAGATAGCCCTTTAATCTAGAGGTTTACCTTTTCTATAAGCAACCTAAAGGTAATATAATATTTCAATCAATTTGGAGGAAGATTGAACAACCTCTCCAAGGGTGAAATTTGAGTGACAATAATTCTAAGACATTTGATGGGACTCTTATCCTAAGCACATCTTGTTAAGGTGAATGTTGGTCTTTACAACATAATAGCTACATATGTGTATTCTACTCATCATTTGGCAACTCCACTTAAGGTAATATCTAGTTTTATATCAAGTTTTATTTTCTTTTTGTTTGTAATTAAAGGTCCTTACTAAGTCAACCACTAGTAGATGTAACAATCCTATAATTTTAACCTAAACTTCCTATTGAAGTTTAACACCTTCAACCTATCTTGACATTTGAAGAACAAGAAGACTTTTCAAGTCAAAAAGAGAAAGAGAGTGAAGAGGAATTCAAAGATAACATGGATATGAATAATGCTTTCCCAAGAGTGTTCCCAATTTCAATGGGGAAGGTCCTATCACCCCAAGTGATCATATTAGGGACATTTACAACTTTTAACATTTCCATAATGTCACTGAACTTCAATTTGCATTAAGATTACTTGCCATGTATCTTAGGAAGAAATCCCATGATTGGTATAGAACATTATAGGAAGGATGTATCACCACTTGGGATGAGTTTGGAGAGTTGTTGACTTAATGGTTTGAATACAAGAGTTATCATACATCACTTATTCATTAGTTTAATGTGATTCAAAGAAGTTTTAAAGAAACAATGCATGACTTAAGTAAAACATTTCAAATAACATGATATATTATTCTACCTCCCATGAGACCCCATATAGGTTTTGTTTTCCCAATATACCTAAGAGCTATTGGGACTGATATAGCTGTCATGTTGCACTCAATGGGTGGGTACACTTTGATTTAATCCTATAACATACCCATTAGAGATGAGAATGGTTTAATCCAATCCAATAAGCTTCCTCCAAAAACATCTATTCCTATTCTACTTAACATGTTTGATTCTCCTCCAAATCTTACTCTAATTCCAAGTGCAAACAAGAAGTTTAGATCTACCCCAAATAAGTCAAAAGATACCATAGATTATGAGGCAAGATCTAAGGCCTTATAAGTTAAAGTTAGGAAACTAAATCTATAATATGGAGTTAAACAAGACATCTACACCTATCCTCCATAAGCTTGTAGGTTCCCATATCAACAATATGGTCAAGGGAGGGGACAAGGTTAGTCTAACTTTATCATGCCACCTAATGCCTATAATCTAACATGTACTCCCAATAGAAGAGCCATGGTTTTAGTCCATGGTAACTTAGTTGAAGAAAAACATAAGAATGTCAATGAAGGTAAGGGAAAATATTTGGTAGCTAAAGGAAGGCATACTCCTCAATTGATAGTAGAATATAATTGTTTCACGAAAGCAAAAATAAATAAAGGATGGCATCCACAAGGAGTGAGCCTTGAAAATTTTCAAGTGGAAGATAATATTATTTGAAATCATATTACATCATTTGTAGCTAACACCATATCAAATATGAAATCTTTTTTATTTTTTCATGTTGTTGATAAAAGTCCAATTAATGCTTCAATAAGGTAGCAAGGTGTGATTACAAGTGTGGTAGTCCCTACAAGTCCTGTACCTCTTCAAAATTGAAATGTGGGGAGGGTGACTCAAATTAATCCATTGATTCTATGTAAGGAAACTTATTTCACTTTAATAATGCAATAAAAGGTGTGTGTTAATTATTTGAACATAATTGACTCCTTGAAGAATGCTAAGACTGATATATCTCTTTAGGAAGTATTCCATATGCCTAGTCAAAAGGATCTTCTTCAAGAGTACCTATCCTAAATACACATCATTCCTCAGTCATCAAGACATGGTGGTGTATCCCTCAGTGATTATCCAACTCAAATTTTTTAACCCTCTACCAAATCTAAAAATTGTACACCCATCTACCTCACTCTCATTGTGGGAGACAAGCTTGTTCACAATTGTATTGTGGATAGTGGGGCAAAAAATTCAATTATGCCCAGACTTGTGACAAAAAATATGGGCTTGAAATATGACCCATTTATCAACGGAGTGTTTTAACTTGATGGTACACTGGCTAAGTCAATAGAGCTCATCAAAAGTTTAAGATTTTTCTTACATGGCTATCCGAGCTTTCCAATCCTTTAAGACATAGTGGTGGTAGATCTAATTTCTCACTTTGATATTTATTTATCAAGGGAATTCACCACCAAGATAGGAGCATATGTGTCAAGTGATTTGCCTTTTTGGCCTTTAAAATAAGGTATGGAGAAAACTTGACTATTAGAACACAACCATTGGCCATGTTTCACATTGAGCCATATGTAGAGGAAATCTCTATTATTAATTATACTATCAATGATCAAGAAGAGTATGTAATGGATGATGGATAATATTCCAAACTTGAATATATCTATGATATTTTCCTAGATGAGTATGGTGTTGACACTTATAGACATGATCCATATACTTTCATTCAAGAGACATACTTTGGCACATGCATCATCCATGAGGAAGGCGATGAACATTATGATGTAAGCCTTGGTAATTCTTTTCAATAAGTTGTTGAGTGTAATTACCTTATTCATATGCATTATGATGATGGTTTTAAAAGTATAGTAGATGAGGATAATGAGGAAGACAATTCAATTCTGCATGCCCAAGATGGAGGAGTTCATGAATGTGGCATCCATGAAGAAGAATATGATCTATGGTAGTAATTCCATGCCATAGTTCAAGAGTTTAAATAACTGAGTAAGCCGAATTTTCTCCTAATAAGCATGAACCTAATAATAAGGTTATTAATATATCTTATATACATTAAGGAGAGTGTCCTATTGAGCATGAGATTGAGTGTTAAACAATTGTTAAGAAGGTTTCAATCATGAAGGAGTGCAATGATGCCAAGGCATAAATGTGTGTGTTTGAGGAGAATTCCAAACCTCAGTCTAATGTTAAATAACTTTCATACATGTTGGATCATAAAGAAGATAAATTTGATAATTCTAGACATAAAGTGAATCATGTTATATAAGAAGGTGAGGTGGATAAAACTTTTATTTTTCCCAAGTAAAATGAAGAGTACCAAGTAACCATGACAAAGGTCAAGTAGACTACAAGGTCAAACAAGTATCTTCAAAAACTATATGGAGTTTTCATGATAGATCCAAATGACACACTTTCACTAAATAGAATATCCAAAGATGGTAAGTCATTTTGATATCTCCACAAGAAAGTGTTCATTCATAATCATACATCATATGAAGTTTTGTTTTCATGAAACAATAATGATGAAATCAGCATTGTCTTTAACCCTTGTGGAATCAATTATGAATTTTTTCTTCACCTCAAGTGTTTGAGGTATTGTACATGTTAGTATAGGTGTGATTTAATTGAGTTGGTGTGTGTGTTTCCCCTATGTGATCATGAGAGCACAAGTGTGTGTTTTGTGTCATTATTTTTGTGTTTGTTTTCTATTGTATTTGGTGTGGTTTAGTGTCCTTTCAAAGGCATTTCAATGTCAATTATAATGTATAGGTTACTATATTTCCCAAAGATAGGAGGAGGCAACTAGTCCTTATCATAGTAAGCATGTTACCCCTATAAAATTACCAAAATATTGACTAATTTTACCCCTAGGTTAAATTAAGTCAACCCCACCCTTGTAATTTAAAACTGTAATAGGGTATCCTAGGTTAAAATGTCCACCATGCTCATTAATGAGGTCACATAACATGTTTTACCTTGGTCATATGTGTCATTTGTCATTATATCCCTTTATGTCACCCTTTTGGTCACTATAGGTGAATTTTTCACCTTTCCATGAAGGGATAAATGTTCAAGAGGTTATCGAATGTACCATGTGTCATATAAGTGTCAGGATAAATTTTGAAACTAACATGTTATAGGCTCAATGTTAAAATCAAGAAGATAACTTGGAAAAAGGGTAGTTTTAATTAGTTGTACAAAATGCATAGATTAAATGGCATGTGGGAAGGATTTAAGAAAGACTCTTGAGATACCCACAATTCATTTCCAAGCTCAGGTGGTTCAAACAGGACCAAAAATGGCAAAAAAATGACCTCTCTTTCTCGTCACTCTTATGGGTAGGTTAAGAGAGGTCAATAATTTTCCTTCCATATGGACAGGAGGAGGAGAGTTACAATGAGTGTACTTAGGTGATGTTAATATTCCTTGTGCACTTCCATTCCAAGGCCATAATTTATAATTTGATAGTTTATACTTTATGAACAATCTTTAAGATTGTTTATGCCTTTAAACTGCTTGCATAACCCCAATAGCTCAATTTTATTCATCTTTTTGCATTGGTATTTGTGAACCAATTATTATATGAAGGTTAAAAAAGTATTTTCATCCTTTTTATGTTCTTTATAACCGAGTTTGGATGTGTGGTTATGAAGGAATAGGCAGAAGCATCTCCTTATTCTTTAATGATGTCTGCAAAATAATGTTTGATAGAATAGTGTTTCATTAGTTGCAGAACTTACTCTTCTATAAATATCTCTAGGTCAAGGATAATATGTTTGTTTCCAACCTATCAAATTATGGTTGATCATATTTTGCATTTAAAATTTGGATCTCAAAATTATCCGTGATGGAATGTAGAGTATTGGATAATTAATACAATGAAGTATTAAAAGTGCACTTTTGGCCCCCAAATCCATCTAAGTATAGGATCCATGCCAATATAGTAGACATATTGGTATGATTAAATCACTTATCATGATTTTGGTTATATCATCAAGTGGTGTTAGTTGACAAGTAGCTAACAACTCCTTTTTGGCTCAATCAACATTGGGAAGTAGGCGCATGGGACAATGATGGCTAATTAAAGACAACATAGTTGAGATATTAGAATGAGTACCTCTAGTACCAAATTAGTGATTAGTGTGATCCATTCCCCATGATCCTAAGATGCTCTAAATCTCTACAAAATCAGATCGAGCCTAGATAGCAAGAGGATGAGACATTAGAGTAGTGAATCTCTAGAAGATTGATTCCAGATGTTATGTTAACCATTATAGTTAGAGTTTAGTTTAGGATTCCTTTGATGTTCCCCATTGTAATGACCAAGCTCACATATGAGTCCCTAAACCCTTAGTAGTTTAAGTCAAGCATATGCTCAGTTTCTATGAACTTATATATGTATTGTTACTATATTCTGTTAATGATGAAATCTTGTGCAATCTTTAATGGTTGAATGCTTAAGTTTGTACTATGTATGCTAAGCTCTTAAATAATCTAACCTAATTATTCTATGGTGTGCTTATATCTCATGAGGACTTTCACAACCAATATAGGAATGCTTTAATTATGAGTAAGACCCTATGCCCTACAATGATACATGTGCCTAAGTGAAAACCTATACCTAAGTCCCTTAACCAGATACCTAGTTTCCCCTCAAGCACCTAAAGGCCATCAAACCAAGGTTAACAAAGGATTACACCCTTGAATGCACCACCATTTTTGAACTAACCAAATTCCATGAAGGATACAGTTGTGTTATGGAGAGATTAGCCTAGTACAGACCCTTATCCCTTATCTACTCTGTTTCGGGTGAGAACATAAGGCTTGTGCCTTATGTAAAGTGATGCTAGCATAGTTGAGTGATTAAATGTTGAGTTCCATGAGTTTAGTCATGGGTTACACCCCATTGGAAAAAGGCTAAATATGACCTAGATGGTTATATAAGCCCATGACTAGACCCATGACTGAAACACTTACTTTTATACATGTACCTCAAATAGTGAAAGAGTAATAGGTTTGAAAATTCTAGGACATTGAAATTGTGGAGAAGACTTTAATAGTAACATGATAGATAGCCATAGATGTTTAAATTGTGATAGAAGAGATATAAAAATTCTTAAAAATATTATACAAAGTTAGATTCTTTGAGAAGTGACCTACATTCAAGGTGAGATTTTTTCCCTAAATAAATAAGTTCATGAGTTTTTAAACCGTCAAAGTCACTAAGAATTCAATGAGAGTTTCTAGAGATTTGTTTAAAAACCTAAAAGGCCTTGTACACATTCATATTCAACATTTTGAACTGTCATCTATAATAAAAATTGATGAAAGGTTCTAAATGAGATGACTTACCTTAACTTCTTTGAAAGGGGATTTTGCTCATTCGTAATGTCATTATATTGATGAAGGTAAATGAGCCCTATGTGAGTCTAATGATTTCCTCATTTCATCCTATACCTAGAGGTAGCATATGAAGAAAGAAAGATGTTGCTCGAATAAGAGAAACTAATGATAGATTGTGTTCTCAACTTAGTAAAAATCTTGTTACAGACATTCAAAAAATTATAGTGCCTATAAGTCAAAATGAGCCAACTAAACATGCAAGTTTCACACATATAGTACAATGATGATAGAGGGATGTGAGCATGTTCCAAGACATGAGATAATATTATATAGGTTTGATATGGTTGTAATGACATCAGTATGAATTATAAAGGTTAAGTATAATACCCAATATTTGAATGACCACCTATTGGTATCTCATAACGTCTCTTAAGATGACACCTATAGACTGACTAAGGTAGCAGAATAGCCTAAGCTCATGGAGGGTGCAATTGTGAAAGGTTGGCAGTGCTGAAAGATGGAATAACATGTTAAAAACACTCTCATATTTTTAATATCACATTCCCATGTGATCTCAAAAATTAATAACCTTATAGATAGTCATGACTCAGGGTTCTTAGACCTAACCAAAAAACCTGCAGACAGTCACAAGCCTAAGAACTAATTTGGAGAGTTAGAGGAGTGGAAACCTCTAGGAACATTACCAAATTTTGAAACTTGACATAGAGTATCATAATGAGTTGATAAAGACCTATATGGTCTCTATTTGGCTGTACTAATAGGGTAGTGTTGAAAATATTGTCATTGATGTCAAAGGTTTAGTATAATTGGTGATAAAGGCCCCATTGCATTTAATGTTATTTATCTTGGCTAATATGATTTAATATTTATTTAATATTAGTGAAAATATTTTTGGTTGCATATGAGACAAAATAAGGGCCCATGGAGAAGACGAAGAGTCACGGGATAAAGACAAAAGAAGGATGGGATGCATTTTCCCATGAAGAGTCATCTTGGGGAATACCAAGAGTCACCAAGTGAAGACAAAAGAGTAAAGGGTGAATTTATCATGAAGGGACACTTAAAGGAATATGAAAAGTCACCAAAGATAAGGACAAAAGTGGGAAAGACGTTTTTGGTCATGAAGGGTCACCACATGACTTTTCAAATGCTTGGATATGAAGGGTCATCCAAGATTGGCACCATTTTCCATGAGGAATGAAAGGTCAAAAAGGGGGAAGGCCAAAGGTCATTTGGAAAGATATAAATAAAGGCTTGAGAAGCCATTTTTAATGTGGATGTGAGAGGTTGATTTGATATTGTAATATCTAGCTTAGAAGAGTAATTTTTAGAGATGATTTGTATTTGTTATATCTAGCTTAGAAGAGCAAAAGTGAGAGAGAGGAAGGAGATGTTGTATTGATCTATCATTTGTTGAGATAGCAACATTGAGAGATAGGTGTGTGGTATACACAAAGGGGTTGGTGCTCCTATGGGTTGGTGCTCACAAATTGTTGTTGGATTGGTTCTCGGCAAAGGGGTTGGTGTTCCTGTGGGTTTGTGCTTACGAATAGCATCTGAGTTGGTGCTCGGCAAAGGGGTTTGAAGCTCTTATGGGGTGGTGCTCACAAATTGTAGCTAAGGTTTGTACTTGGAAAAGGGGTATGGTGCTCCTGTGAGGTTATTCTCATGAATATATTTGAGATTGATTCTCCATGGTCTTTCCCACATTGGGTTTCCACGTTATATCTGGTGTCTCTCTCTATCTTGTGTGATGTTTATTGTGTGAGTTTTATTACATATCTTGAATGATTGATTAAGTGGATTTTGGTTAAAGGAAAGATTTATAAGATATATAATATACTGATTCAGCCCCCCCCTCTCAGTATATTCCTTGCTTAACAATTGGTATCAGAGCAGGTTCCTTTTTGAAAAGTTTTACAGCTTGAAGGTAGATCGGGAAAGCACGATGGCTAGGTCACAAGAAGGATTTTCTACAAATAAGGCACCTTTGTTTGATGGGACTAATTATGCTTTTTGGAGCATGAGAATGAAGGTTTATTTGATGGTCCTTAGATTTAACATATGGAAATCAGTGGTGGAGGAATATGAAGAGCCATAGACATCTACAATTACTCCAGCAAAAAAGAAGGCAAGTGAATGTAATGCTAAAGCTTTAAATGCTATTTTATGTGGTTTATGTGAATTTGAATTTGTTAAATTTATGCAATGTAAATCTACTCATGAAACTTAGGTAAAACTTGAGAATATTTACAAAGGTGATGGAAAGGTTCAGCAAGCTAAGTTGAAGACTTTCAGAAGGTAGTTTGAAAGTTTGAAGATGGAAGAAAAAGAAGATATAGCAAGTTATCTCTTGTGAGTCGATCAGATAGTAAATTAGATTCAAGGTATTAGAGAAACATTGGAAGAGTCAACGGTGGTGCAAAAGGTTTTGAGATCTCTACCAATGAGATATGATGCAAAGGTTTTGGCAATTGAGGAGATGAAGAATTTAGCCAAGCTGAAGATGGATGAGCTTCATGGTATTCTCACGACATATGAGATGCAGACATAACAAGATAAACCCTCAAAGAGAGAAGTGGCTTTCAAGACATCAAAGAAGGAGAAAGCTAAGATTCAAGAATCAAGTGATAGTTCTAGTGATGATGAAGATGACAACCAAGCACTTTTCATTCACATGCCAAAAAGAGGAATAGGTAAATATCAAAGAAAATTACCTTTTAAATGTTTTAATTGTGGGAAGATTGGACATTTTTCAGCTAGATGCCCAGATAAGGTTAAAGATGATGAAGAAGAAAAGCCTACATACAAGAAGAATTTCAAAGGCAAATCTAAGAAGGGATTCGAGAAGAAGAGCCTATATTCTAAAGATCCTAGCTCAGGTGAAGATAGTGGAGTCAGGGATTCAGAAGAAGAAGAGACTCTATTCATGGCCATACATGATGATGATCAAGAAGAAGAAGAAGAGGAGGATGCTGAAGGAGATATGGAAGGAGAACTCAATTGTGCCCTAGAAGACTTAGAAGCTATTCAAAAGAAGAATCAAAGGTTAAAGTGCCAGATTGAGAAAAGTGAACAAGAGTCAAAGGAAATGATTGAAGATCTACTAGCACACTTTGAAGAAGCCAAGAAGAATGAAGAAGATCTCACAGCATAGTTGGAAATAGCAAGAAAAGATTGTGAAATGTATGTTATTGAAATTGCCTCTTCAAAAGAAGATATTAAGAAAGCAGTCAATGATAAAGCAATCAGTGATTCAAAATTTGAAGATAAAAATAACATGCTGAATAAGATATTGGAAAGTCAAAAAGTATATTCAGATAAAATAGGTATCGGATTTGAAAATAAAAAGAGCTATGCTGAAGTTCTGACACAAGAGGAAATAATAAGGGGAGAAGTGAAGAATACAAAGGACATTTCAAATAGAGAAGGCTGGAAAGAACAAAGCTACAAAAGGCAATCAGGTTAGAGATATACAGATAGGTCTTATTTTTATGCCTATTGTTTTTATTGTAATGGATATGGTCACAAGAAAGTAGAATGTAGAAAAAGAGCTAACAATTTTAAAAATAAGGAGAAGGAAAGTCAAGTAGAGTCAAGCAGAAGCCACAACTCTTTTGCTCCTCTATCAAGCTTTGATGAAGAGACCATAGTATGCTACAAGTGAAACAACTATAGACACATAGCTCAGTATTACAGAAGCGTGTTCAAGTCAATCAAGAAGGATCAGAGGTTCAAAGCTCCATTCATCAAGAAGAAGAATCAGAGTGTGAAAGATCCATTCATCAAGAAAAAGGTTCAGACATGTATATGGCAGAAGAAACAACATGAACATTCTATGATGGTGTAGATAGCTCTGCATGTTAGAGGAAAAGATCAGCCATGGTTAATTGATAGCAGATGTTTGAGGCATATGATAGGAGATAAAAGTATGTTCATTTCTCTAAAGAATATTAATGGTGGTACAGTGAGGTTCAGAGATAAAACCACTACTAGGATAGCCAGAAAAGGTACTTTGTGTTTGGATTATGGAAGAACTAAGACTAAAAATGTTTTGTATGTAAAAGGTCTTAATAATAATCTATTAAGTGTTAGTCAAATTTGTGATCGAGGATACACATTAAGGTTTCATGCTGAAGGTTGTGAGATTAGAAGAAAAGATTCAAATGAGTTGATTGCAGATGCTCAAAGGATAGCGAAAAATGTATATGTTTTGTCAGATATCTTCTCAAAGGCACGATCAAAGGATAAATTCAAAGATCAGCGAGAGGAATTGGGAGTAATTTCTATTACTTCTTGCCATTAATATTTAGCATCAAATGAGGGGGAGCTAAGTGTTAGCTCCAGGTAGGCCCTTTGCCATTGATGTCAAAGGGGGAGAATAATAGGTATAAGGAATAGGTACAAGTTGCTACAGTAAGGGGGAGTTATTGTATGTTTTTAGATGATGGTATGTGCAGGTGAAAGGATGTGGCCAGGTGACAGGATGTGCTAGTTTCAGGATTGAGGTTGCCATAAATGACAAAGGGGGAGATTGTTGGAAATATTGTCATTGATGTCAAAGGTTTAGTATTATTGGTGATAAAGGCCCCATTGCATTTAGTGTTATTTATCTTGGCTAATATGATTTAATATTTATTTAATATTAGTGAAAATATTTTTAGTTGCATATGAGACAAAATAAGGGCCCATGGAGAAGACGAAGAGTCACGGGATAAAGACAAAAGAAGGATGGGATGCATTTTCCCATGAAGAGTCATCTTGGCGAATACCAAGAGTCACCAAGTGAAGACAAAAGAGTAAAGGGTGAATTTATCATGAAGGGACACTTAAAGGAATATGAAAAGTCACCAAAGATAAGGACAAAAGTGGGAAAGACGTTTTTGGTCATGAAGGGTCACCACATGACTTTTCAAATGCTTGGATATGAAGGGTCATCCAAGATTGGCACCATTTTCCATGAGGAATGAAAGGTCAAAAAGGGGGAAGGCCAAAGGTCATTTGGAAAGCTATAAATAAAGGCTTGAGAAGCCATTTTTAATGTGGATGTGAGAGGTTGATATGATATTGTAATATCTAGCTTAGAAGAGTAATTTTCAGAGATGATTTGTATTTGTTATATCTAGCTTAGAAGAGTGTGAGAGAGAGGAAGGAGATGTTGTATTGATCTATCATTTGTTGAGATAGAAACATTGAGAGATAGGTGTGTGGTATACACAAAGGGGTTGGTGTTCCTATGGGTTGGTGCTCACGAATTGTTGCTGGATTGGTGCTCGGCAAAGGGGTTGGTGCTCTTGTGAGTTGGTGCTCACGAATAGCAGCTGGGTTGGTGCTCGGTAAAGGGGTTTGAAGCTCTTGTGGAGTGGTGCTCACAAATTGTAGCTGAGGTTTGTACTTGGAAAAGAGGTATGGTGCTCCTATGAGGTTGTTCTCATGAATATATTTGAGATTGATTCTCTGTGGTTTTTCCCACATTGGGTTTCCACATTATATCTGGTGTCTCTCTTTATCTTGTGTGATGTTTATTGTTTGAGTTTTATTGCATATATTGAATGATTGATTAAGTGGATTTTGGTTAAAGGAAATATTTATAAGATATATAATATACTGATTCACCCCCCCTCTCCTTATATTATGTGCTTAACAGGTAGATGTCTTATGTTATGTCTCAGATAGAAGGCACTCCATAGTTAATGCCACCTGCATGTTTAATACTTAAAAGGTGAGAGGATGAAATGATAGTATTAATGAATGTAGGATGGTTTTTATGATTTTATTGAAGGTAAAAAAGTGTGAATAATCAGATTTAATCAATGGAAACTCTTACAAGTGGTCACAAACTCAAATACATAGTCTAGGTATATTAGGCCTAAAACTAGGCCTAAACCCTCATGGCCTCTAACCTAATCCATATGACCACATGATCTCTCAAAGGAACTTGAAGTAATTTAGGAGAGAAGATAAGGTGGATTAGACTCATTTATATGTATAAGACAATATATAATTGGCCATTCTGGCCCAATTCTCTCTCAGGCCTATCTAATATGTAGTGTAGGAGCTTGAGAGCAAATTTCATTTGTTCATATATGTATAGATGGTGTCTAAAGAATCTAAAAAACCTCTTTAATATTTTAGGGGGTCCTTAGCATATTTTTAGTTGAATTTGTTTGAAATTTAAGCATCTACATTTTATGAATCATTGTTAATAAGTTAGATGACTTAAAACCCTTGTATGAACCCATTAGAGAAAATATGAGGGTATATGCATCTAGAAGTGTTCAATTTAACATTAAGGTGTTTTGAACATGTTTTTCACTCTCTTAGGATTGTTGACATACAATGTTTCAATACTATCACTTGTACAAACATACCTAATTTTAGGTTTTCTAGAATTTTGATGTGTTTCACAGTTGTAGAAATAAATGGATAGAGGAAAATCACTATGAAAGGTGTGTAGATTATAAATATAACTCCTTATACTCAAATATCACCATGATTATTCATGAAATCCCATATGTTATACCATTAATTTTAGGAAATATGAATAGCATAATGAGAAATAAAAGTGACTAGCTAAGTGTGATAGTGAGAAGAGTGGCATTAAATTTTTTGAGGTACAATTGATAGACTAGAGGACAAAGTGGTTATGAAAATATGTCCTACATTCCTATAATGAGCTTTATTATAAAAATGAAATCCACTTATGTGACAAGTGTGAAATTCAAGCCTTGAAGGGCTAATGAGTGATTGTAAATAGTGAACAACAAGTGTCCAAGAGAAAGTTCATCAGTTGTAAAGGGGTAAATAAATGTCACACTCATATCTCCACCTTCTCAATTCAAATCATTTTTGTCAAGACCTTCTAATGGAATATCAAGATAGGTGGATTATTAATCATCATGAGGGTATTTTTAAGGAAGAACATAAAAATTCTCTATGCCAACTTGAGAAATATGTCATATTTTAGATTAACAAATGTTCAAGAGGACTTCATAACCTACTTTCCACTTCATTATCTTATACTGTAATTAGATTCCTAAGTCTTGACTCTTGGACTTTTGACCTTTTCAATTCACTTATTCTATATCCTCTCATATGTTCTATATATACAATCCATTTTGGCATTGTAATGGATCCACAATTGGTATGGCAAAGCCCTTCTAGTTTGACATCTTGATTTGCACTTGAATAGATTTTGAACACTGATTTTATATGTGTAATCACTTTCCTAAGTGTGTCAAATGGTTTATGTGGTTGAAAAGAGATGAATGTATTCTCCTTAATTCTAGTCTACTCTTGCATGTTTTATGTGAGTGATATCTCTACTAATAAGTTCCATGAAGTGTAAGTGTTTTCTAAGTGTGTTTTTAAGTATGTGAATGACTAGTAATGTATAATATCATACCTCCTATTCACCCACCTCTAGATATCCATAGTTATCTCTCTCTATGAAAGATATATATATACACTAGAAGAACATTTAGCTAAGGTTAGTTTTAGCAATCTTCTTTCTTAGTGAAGATACATGTGTGTTTTATGGACTTATCTTTGGTGTATCACCCTCATTATAATAGTTTCCTTTTGTGTTCCTTCCATCCCTTTTCATCCAAGAAAGAAATTAGTGTAAGTGATAAGCTATCAAAGACTATTTTATGAATCTAACCCTCAAATCTAGAGGATTACCTCTACTATAGGCAACCCACAGACCTATAGGTAATATAATGTTTCACTCAATTTAGAGGAAGCTTGAACAACCTCTCCAAGGGTCAAAGATTGAGTGACAATAGTGATCACGAGATATAACATATCCATCATTTTCATCATCCTATATATGGTATTATACACCTTGTGCATATCTATAAACAATAATGTTACAAGTATAGGATGATTGAGCACTATCAGCATGACTGCTTGACGCATCCAACATGCAGGTATTATCAGGGACCACGTCTATTCGAGGACTACCCTGACTTGTATAAATATCTAACCCAAAGTAGGTTAAGTGTTGATAAGGGTCCAAGGATGATCATTCACAAGCCTAAAGATTTGAAATGAGATCCAAAGGCATAGGCAGTACACATAGAGTCAATAAAATTTTAGAAAACTACTTAGAGTGGGCTTGCCACTCAACCACTAATTATGCCAATATAAGAGTTGCACCTAGAATATGGGATGTTGAACCATAGTGAGCACATTACATATCTAAAACCCAAATTTTCACCTTATCTAGACCCTATGTGCTAAAAATATGTACTACAACAAGCCATGAGTGTGATTTTGAATCTACAAGGAGAGATCCAATTAGCATGAGACTTAGAGGCACATGTTACTTCCTCTCAAAAAAATTAAGATGGATAAGAGGCTAAAATACAAGAGTTGATAGAGACCTTGTGCCTCCTAAAATAGAAGGGATACTACCTCTATTAAAGAACCTACTTCTACACCATACAAGACAACAATCAGTGAAAGTTGCCCTGCCATACATGAAAAGGATGCCTGAGGTCAGGCATACCTAGAACATGGATTATGAATAAGAACTCCTGGTGAATGCCACAAAAAATGGATGGTCCATCTACAAGGTTTTGATTCATACCAGTGCTAAAGTTGATATCCTAACCAAGAATATATGGGAAAAGATGGGTATGCTAGCCTTGAGGCTTTTTCCCCATGTACTCTTCATGGAAAATAAGACCCAAGAACAACTAATCAAAATTGTGAAGGGTGCCATTATATATAAATTATGGGTATTAAATTCCATGTTAACTTCAAGGTAATTGAGTTGGAGGAACATGACAACTATCTAGCACTTCTAAGAAGGGCATAATGATATGCCAACAATGCAGATATGCACTTTAAGAAGTGTTTTATGACCTTCAAAAATGGCAAAGAAAGGGTAGTAACTCCCATTTCAAGTGACCAAGGACCCCCTATGTGGATCATGTTGTTCTAGAGGATGAGATAAATCATATATAACATCATCTCATAAGGCACTAACAATGTAAACCCTTATGATCAAGGAGTTATCTCTTGGGAGGATAGTCAATAAGCCTCAAACAACACTGATGTTGTTTAAGATTGATGGGTTAAAGAGGCTTATAAAGGCATAGGTCATAGATGTTTCTTGGTGTGTGTAAAGGTGATAAATCATGTGAGGACTAGTTTGGTCCAAATTGATCACACTTCAAAGTAATGGGTCCCACACCATGAGGAAAATAGAAATAGGGTACTTTACTTGAATAAAGGTAAGCTTGTAGTGATCCTAAAATTTCAGGGGAAAAACCTAGTAGAATGATATCTCCATGACCTTGAAGCCAAAAGAAACTAATAGAATAGGTGTACTATTGTATACCTTGAGAAACACTATCATGCATTGGTGGGTAGCTCAAAGGTCTAGCTTGCCAACATAACAACATGTAAAAGTGGCCATTTAAACTAGATTTAGGAGGAGTAATGATAAGTTCAATATTTTGGTGTACTCTGGTGACTCTGATCCCATGGTGCATGTGCAAATATGTGAAGAAACATGGATTGATTGTGGCATGACTACTCCAAATAACTTATGGATGCATATTTTTTATAGGACTATAAATACATGGGTACAATCATGGTATGTGGTCAATGATATACAGTAGAAGATAGTCAATTAGGAGGCTCTTAAGGAGAATTTTGTGTAAACTTTCTCCTTTTCCTCATAGAACTTGGAGTTGGTCAAGCCACTTCAAGTAATTAAGAGGGTAGTGTTCAAGGACACTACCATCCTCGAGGAGTGCCTGAAATACATGTTTGGGGAAAAAGGTTAGTGCTCATGACCTTCTTTAAAGAATAAATGCTTAATAGTGACTCAAGCAAAGAAGATGATGAAACTTAGAAGGAGCACTACTGGAAAACATTTACTGCTAGAAGAAATCTCATGCTCCAAGTAGATGATAAAACTCTCAATGGAGACTACTCTACTCATTTTCACATAGAGACAATAGAGGGAACTCAAAAATTTGAACAATCACACTAGGATAAGAATGATCCATATCATGCACCATTAAATACCATGAAAGTGGACATCAATGTAGAAGGAGAGCCAAATATGGCTACTCTAGGTGCCTATTGGTTTGATGCAGATCTGGTGCACATCATACACCTCCTAAAGGAGTTCCAAGAATTACTCCCTAAGACTTATCAGGATATGAAGAGCACCCACCCATGCCTTGTGAAGATGAGCATAAAGATAATTAATGGTATAATAATTATTAAAAATTACTCCTATAGGATGAATCCCAACCTCTGTACCAAGGTGAAAATAGAGATTGACATAATGTTATCCATATGGGTCATTTACCCTATGCAGGAGTCTAAGTGGGTGATCCCAATGGTAATAAGCATTAATAAGGACAAGAACATTCATATTTTCATCAATTATAGAATGATGAATGTTGGTTTCATAAATTCCCCCTTCCTGGCTTTGTTCACCAATGAATTCTTGAAAGGTGTTGTAAGTTTTGAGACTTACACCTTCATTGATGGGTTCTCTAGATATCACCAAGTCTAGATTAAGGAGGAGGACAAACATAAACAACCTTTGCAACTGAATGGGTCTATTTTTATTATAATATGATTCCCTTTGGAATCAAGAATGCACCATCCATATTATCTAAATTGGTGATCACTACATTCAAAAATTTCATCAATAAGTTCCTCCAAGTTTACCTAGATGATTAGATGGTGTATGGCTAGGTCAAGGACCATTATGACAACCTATGCCTAATTTTTTAGAGGTGTAGGTACCTTCATATATCCTTAAACCTAAAAAGGTGTGTCTTCACAACATTGTTTAGAAACTTTGCTCGAGCACATCATCTGTAATAATGGTTTGCTTGTTAACCCAATGAAGATTTCAATCATCATTTGGCTCTAGAATCCTTCCACATAGAAAGACATTTGTGCCTTTCATAGACACTATGTATATTATAAAAAATTCATAAGGAGCTATGCAAAGATTTCAATGCTACTAGAAGAGATATTATACAGGGATGGCTTGTTCTACTAGGGAAAATTGCAAGAAGACACCTTTGATACCCTAAAGCTTAGATTAGCTAGCATGCCTATCTTGAAGTTTCCTAACTAGATGACCCCTTTCCACATCCATGTCAATGCCTCTAGATTTTTTATTAGTGTATTTGTGGTGCAACATGATGAAGTCAAAATGAATCATCCCATCTCCTTCACTAGTAAAATATTAACAAAGGTAGAGTAGAACTATACCATAATTGAGCATGAGGCACTCACTATGGTCTACACCCTACAAATATTTACTAGTGACCCCATTCATATTTTTTATAGATCATGAGGTGCTTAAGTACCTCATGAATAATCCCATTCTCCATGGGCACATTTTTAGATGGATCATTCTATTTCAAGAATTCTAGTTCTCCATTATTACCAAGCATAGAAAATAAAACATGGGGCTAAACCATTTATCTTGTATAGACTCAAGTGATGCAATAGTTCCAATTGAAGAGGATATTCTAGATGCAAAACTATATATAATCAAATACACCCTTAATGACTTGGTAGAGATAACCACCTTTCTAACATTTGGATCCACACCCTAAACAATGACAACAAAGGAAAAGAAATAACTAACAGTTTGTACCACCCCTTTTCATCTCACCAAATGGAAAAATGTATATATTGAGCTAGGTTTTACACCTATCTATATTGTATCATGAAAGGGAATACATCCTACATGAAGTGCAAGATAGGATAGTAGGAGGTCATTGTGTAGGAGACATAATAGTTCATAAGGTGTTATAGTCATGTTTATGATGGCCAAGTCTATTTCAATATGTGAAGGATTCAGCTAAGGCATGTGAAATATACCAACATATAGGGAAACCCAACCATTGAGATGATTTCCTAAGCACCATTCGATAAATGGGCCATTGAATTTGTTAGGCTCATGATCTATGTATCAAGGTGCACATGTAAAAGGTACATTCTAGCATCCACTAACTATTTCACCAAATGGTTTGAGGCCGTGTCAACCAAAAATTGCAAAACTACCATAGCCACAATATTCATATGGTAAAACATCATAAACCAATATGGGTGCCCACTCAACTTTACTAGAATTACGGTCACACACATCATTAATGAAACAATGTGGGTATTGCTAATACAGTACATGGTGGTGCATTAAAATACAATGCCTTACCATTCCCAAGAGAATGGAAAATTTTATGCATTCAATAATATCCTAGGGACATGCCTTAAAAATATATGTGACATTGGTCACAAGGATTGGAATGATCAAGTGTTGGTAGTATAATGGGCATATCATACAACCAACAAGCACCTAAACAAGGCTATACCATTTCAACTACTGCTTGGCACTAAAGCAATCCAACCAATGTAGTTCTTGGTGCCATCATTGCACATCACATTCATTGGTTAGTTATATGACTAAGAGTCACTAAATTTAAGGCTAAAGGACTTGGAGTGCTTAGATGAGATGTGTACACAAGCAAAGTGGAGCCAATGGATAAAAAGGACACACCAAAAGCTCTAGCATGAAAAACATATAAATCATTAGGTGATAATAGAAGGGGAAATTTTTTTGCTTTATGACTTCAGGTATATCAAGCACTAGAGAAAGCTACAGATAAGGTGGATGGGCCCATATATCATCCACAACATCTTAGATATTGGAACATGAAAACTATGTATATTATCAAGGGAAATGCTACCTAATCATTTTAATAGCAACCGATTGAATTTGTATCAGTAATATGGGGTGTTGGCTCCATTAGACACTAATTTTTTGGTCATGATTTAGTTGTATTGAGAGACCAAAATAGATTTTGGTGCAAGTCAAATATATTCCTTTTTGTTGTAGTGAATAAGTAGAGCTTTGAGGTTGCAAGTATAATGTTTCTAGTATTTTCATGCATAATTCCAGTTGGGTGAGTTGAGTGAGGATTTTTCCCAAGCACCTACACCAAACACCTAAGTTTCTAAGTGCATGGAACTCAATGGACTTGGAGTAAATGAGAAATGAGAGAGTCACACAAGATAGAGTAAAGATACAAAACATCATGTGCAAGAGATTAGATAAGAATTCCATGCTAGAGGGCCAATATAAGGTATTTTTATGGGGTAGGAAGGGCCAAGGAAAGAAGACAATAGAGAAGTGAAATTTACCATGATATAAAATTGCACTTAAAATATAAGTATATCTAGAAAAGGAAATGGGATAGAGGAGGTTGAATCATGTGGATGTGAGTCATTGGGCCCAGGTTACCATATTGAAGGTTAATTTCATACCAAGAGAATAAACTACATGAGAATATCATCAAAATAATTTGGCATCCACCCAAAGCAAGGTGGAAAGTGACCATTTGAACTACACATCACTTCATTTAAAAGTCATTAGGAGAAGTTAATGTGGTGGTAGTGAATGCAAAAATATCTACATTAAATGCATTTATAATGGAAGATTTTAGATATTTTATGGGTTATAACAAATCCCAAGGAGTTTAGGCACCACCACACCATTAATGAACCACAATTAAGGTGGTAGATAAGAATTAGGGGTATAAAGCATAAAATAATTGACTATGTCTAGTTATAAACCTTGTGCTAATTTGAATTTTTGAACAAACAACCAGATCAAATACAATGAACCAGAGAATTGAACCAAAGAAACATTGCTATAGAAAGACCCTAAAGACCCTAAGATGCCAAAAGTGGATGATTTTGGAGTGGAATGAATTTCATCCCTTGTAAGATTGGTAGAGGAGATAAAGGGGTATGATTTGAGTAGAAAACCAGGGAATAAAATTTAAGGTGATTTCAAAGTCCCTATTAGAGGCACATGAAGTTTGAGAGCCAAACATACAGTTGTAGACCTCACAACTATGTGAAGCACTAATGAAGATTGAAGGCTTCAACAAGATCATCAGATTGAGGTTAAACACTAGTATATTTAGAATGGGTAAAAATAAGATGAGGTCAGGCCTATAATAAGCACAAAAATATGTCAAGAGAGCTCGACTAGTAGCATAAGCCACCACTAAAAAAATAGTAGTTCTACTATTAAAAGGGATCAGCGTCACCCAAATTTATCTAGAGGCACTTGAGAAGATGTTCTACTAGGATATGTAGTATTTCAAAGAAGTTTTGATGAGATAAAATTGGTCATCATTTGTGCACAACTACCACCTCAAAGAGTATAATCACCGAACCTCCAATAATATGAGTGACCTGACGCAAGACTATATGGTGGACATATGGGCAAAGACTCCATAAGGCACATTGCTCTTCGATGTCTCTATCTAAGACAAGATAATGACCACCAAAATGTGCAACTCTATGATTTACCAAGTTAATTAAAATCTAGAGGATCTTATGTAGTTATTCCTCTCACATGACCATAGGGACAAATTCTAATTTGTAGGGAGGTGCATGAGGCTTCCACAAACATCATCAGCCAAATCACTGGACTCCCATGTTTTGAGATGAACATCCACTAGATGATGGAAGATGACACCAAATTTTAAAGGGTTAGGAAGCTCCTAGGTTACTACAAAGGAGGCTTTGCATTATTGATCAAAGACATCAATGATCCTAAGATGAGGGTAGTTGCACACCTTGTGAGTTCCAAACTATGCCTAGGTAGATGGTGGGTGGATATAACAAAGGCCTGCTTGTGCATCACATACCACATGGTATAAGGAATTAAATTTAACATCACTAAGTTCATCATCGAGGAAATTATCAAGAATGCACTAGAATTCCACATGGAGAAAGAACCTTCTATTGGGGTTTCATATTGATCTAAAATGTGATGTAGGAGATTAGTGTGCTTTATGGTGATGAAGATAACCTATGGGTCTTCCTAATGCACAATGACTCCTCAACAATAATGTATCAAAACTTCACATACCCCCTACTTTCACCCCAAAGTATAAAGTATGCATAATGGGATGGTGCACCCAATACATTGAATCTTTTGGAGAAGAATTGTTCATCCCAAAGAAATTCCTAGAAAACCTATTTGGGATGGCAACTTTTCATGTTGAAAGCACTTATATATCATTCAATTAACACTCATAGATAGGAATTACTTGGGTTAGATGAAACTTCTTTATGTATTTTTACCCAAGTGCTTCAAAGAGGTGTTGTAAAGGATCCCCAACATGCAGTAGGTGGATATCCCATTAAATACTATAGATGGAGAGATACATAGATTGAGGCACCAATACATGTACCCAAGAAGCAAAAAAACTAAAGATGAGGAGGTGGACTCAAATGTCACTTATATCTATCCCCTCAAAAGAGAAGCCATCTTTGGGAACATTCATAGGATCTTCTATGAGATTGAGACAAGGAAGAAGGGCATACCCACACAAAAATATGATGACTTCCCCATTTAGGTCAGTGAAGAAGGAGAGTTGGCACCAATGGTACCAAGAAAATCCCCTTAGAAGAATTGAGGAGAAACCTTGAAGTAAATATAAGAGCACCTTCATTTGAAGATCGTATTCATAGATAAATCTACCCCCTCTATGTTGAGGAAGAAGCACATGGTCTTCACACTAGAAATTACCTAACCCAAGCCAAGGGAGAAGAAAAATGAGTCCAAGGGGTCAGTGGTGATGCCCATAATAACCTTGGTAGAGATGGAGGTGCAAGAGGTGTAAGAAGAAGCAAAAGTATAGTGGGTGTAGGAAGAAGGAGGGATGAAAGTCTATATCTTCCAAGAGGAATAAAACCAAGGAAGATCCTAACACTAAAAAAATCCTTGAGGCTCTCCAAGGTAGCATTATTATTATTCTTGGGGAAGTATAAATGTTAAGTGCACTAACCTTAGAACCCATGACACAACCTCCACAATCTAAGGAGTAAAAGAAGCATCAATGGAAGAAAATGGCCCTCAATCAAGACCATATTGAATAAGCATTGGAGTTATAATGAAAAAAGGATACCATGAAGGCCAAGGTCATGACATAAGTAAAAATAAACAAATCTGAGGCTGAGGAGATAAGTGTTGAAGAGGAGAAGATAAACACAATCGTGAAAAGGAGAAGGCAAACAAAGATATAGAAGAAAAAAGGGTTAGCACAAGTGTGAAACTAATGAAAGACAAAGCAGCAAAGGTGCCAATCACCCCCACTAGCATAATGGAGGAAGTTACACCGTAGGCATGCCCAAGTAGATAAGGTGTTCCTGGAGATAAGAAAGGTGATAATTACACCTTGAAAAAAAAAGAGAAGGTAAATGAAATTCAGTGGACTCAAGAAGGCAAAGCTAACACAAAAGAGAAGGAAGAAGTAGATGAAGGGGATAAGTCCAAGGAAAAATCCCTATTGGAAAAGTAAGACACATTAGAGGGAAGTCCCAAAGAAGGTACTAGTTCTGAAGAAGAAGAGTTAGAATAGATGGAGTTAGCCATCTAAGAAGAGGAAGTTGAGTTAACCCTATAAGAAGAGGTGCAAAAGGGATTCATAGATAATGAGTACTACATAATGGAGTATATGCCCCCTAGATCCACCATGACATTGATTCCCTAGCAACTATTCTTTGCCTTTGATAGTTACATGGATAAACATCAATTTGAGGTGTCATAAAAGGAGATCGTCAACATAGAACAAGAAGAGGAAAGTCAAAACTCACTTATCATCAACCCCCATGCTATGAATCTTGTAAGGTTTGATAATGCCCTCCTCTAAGGGCTATATAGGTAGCATGTAAGAACATCATCAATGATATTTAAACCTCAAGATGGAAAAATATCATGTTGGAGGAAGAGGAAAATAATAATTCCATGAGATTAAAATTATAGGAACCAGCCCAACATGTGGATGAAGCTGAGCCATCACTCCTTGATGACATCTATACTTCAAATTTCTCAAAAATCAACAAGGTGTGTACACTAGTAGAGCAGATACGCCCAAGATTAAATTCACAAATAGTGCCATAAGAAGAAGAGCCTTATGTGGAAATAAAGCGAGAGGTCACTATGAAGTTGGAAGAGGTGGAAGACCTCTTAATGAAACTAGAAGAGGGTGCATAAGCATCCATTGTAATTTTTTTCAACTTCTCCAGCCAAGCATCAGTCATTAATGCATGCCTCAAAAAGGTAAAGGAGGAGAAAGATGCACTGATAGGAAAGGCATACATGGTGATCAGGGATGAGCATGCTCAGATAATGGCATAGGTCAACACTTTGATCACCCAAATAATTACCGAAGAGCAATACCTAGAAGAACCCTTCCATGCATTGTAAATGAAGCCCTGTAAGCATGGAAAAATCCTTGATAAAATCATAAGAAAGGTGAAGGAGATATTACATTCCTTTCAAAGTGAGTTGGAAAAAATTGGTGTGCTTTCCCTCAGCACCACTTCCATAGAAATAGATAACAATACGAAATAAATCAATACCACAATTCAGCATTTTGATCACTTTAGAGTAGGACTCAAGGAGAGTGCACTCAATTTTTGTGCACCTAAGGAACTAAATTATTAGTCCAAAGATAGATTAATAATTTTGTATTGGGTAATGTTGGGCCCCAAATACATTTAAGTATAGCCTCTGCACAACCATAATATATATTTAGGCATGAGTAAATCATTTATAATGATTTTTGTTTTATCATCTAGTGGCACCAGATGGTAGGTGGCTAAAACTTTATTTTGGTTCAATTATCATTGGGAAGCAATGATGAAAATAGATCTTACATAGCTCTGATACCATAAATGATGGAAGCCTCTCCCTATACAGCGCTGATACAAAATGATGAACTATCCCTAGACTACTCTGATACCAAATGATGAAAATAGATCTTACACATCTCTGATACCAAATGATGTATAGCATGTTGTCCTCATACTGCAATTCATCTTCTTATAAAATCAAACTTGATGCTTTGTCCTCTTCAATGAGAAAATAGGTGAACAGGTGCTTTACCACTGAAGATATGTCAATTGTTAAGTATGACAGTCTCTACAACTCAGCTACTGCCATATCCTGATGGCAGAGTCTGCCAAAATATTCTAGCTTGTAACAATTCCATAAACTATAGGTGCTAAGTTCTAATCACTTTTTATGCATAACTAGAACATTAGACCATACTAAAATGTAGTGAGACTACCAAGGCTCAAACCAGACTTAAAAGAAAAACCACAATGTTTATCAAAATTTGTTTATCCAGATATTAACTAAAATCATACCCCTGCGCTCAGACTTCTCCAAGATACTCAATGTAAATCATGTCCCTCAAAGGATAAGCACATATCCTAAAACATAGTAGCTCATGATCATGGCTTCATCTTTTTGTTTTCTCTTTTGAAAAGAGCTAACAATGATATACCAGACACAAATATAAGCAGGGTGTCGGGCAAAGCTCCAAGCACTGGAAGAAACAAGCCACCTACAATGTCAGGACCCATCACACTCAACAAAAGCTCACTCCCATCAGACAGAAAGGAGGCCACCTTGAAACATCAAAAGCAACCTTAGTAGAAAAACATTGAGGCGATGAAGCCTCTTGGCTGCCTCCATTTTTCTGCTCTTTGGCCAAAACTGTCTTTTTCTCATTGCTTTGCTCTTTTCTTGCTTCATTCTTATCAATAGTTCCTTTACCATGGCTTATACCTTCCTTCATCCCTCTACACCAAACTTGGCTTAAGGAAAAACAAAATACAGTTTTTTTTTTAATTTGTAACAACATGCCCAGGTTGAAATATTTTCACCCACTCCTTGATTTTCTCAACAGCCCCAACAACAATTACCTTTTTTACTTTTATGTTTTTACAATTGCTCCTCAATAACAACATATTAGAGGGAAAATACAAATTAATTAAATTCAAATTTAATCATGAACATGTCTTCAGGTAGCCAGTGCAGATGCTCCTGTATCAAGCAGGAGCATAGGATAGTGATGGCTCATTAAAGATAACATAGTGGAGATGGTAGAATGACTACCTTCAGCACTAGATTAGTGATCATTGTGCCCCATTCCTCATGATCTTAAGATGTTTTGAAGCTCTATAAAAGTAGACCAAGCTTAGATAGCAAGATGAGGAGACATTGGAGTAATGAAGCTTTGACAGATTGATTCTAGATGTTATGTTTGCCATTAGAGTTAGAGTTTAGTTCAGGATGCCTTTAATGCTACCCATTGTAATTCTCTAGCTCACCTATGAGCCCCTAGGCCCTTAGAAGGTTAAGTCAAGCATATTCTAAATTTTTATGAATTTATATATGAATTATTTCTATCCTCTGTTGATGATGAAAGATGGTGCAATGTTTAATGGTTGAATGCTTAAGTCTATACTATGTATGTTGAGCTCTTACAAGATTCTAACTTAATTCTTATATAGCATTCCTATAGCTCATGATGAATTTTACACCAGATATAGGAATGATTTAAGTATGAGAAAGACATTGCACCCCATAATGATACCCATACCTAAGTATAAAACTATGCCTAAGTCCCTCAACCAGATACCTAGTTTCCTCTCAAGCACCTAAAGGTCATCATGCCAAGATTACTAAATGATTGTACCCTTAAATTCACCACCATTTCTGCATTAAACAAATTCTATAAAGGATAGATTTGTTCCATGGCATAACTAGCCATAAACAAACCCTAGTCCCTTCTCCACTATACTTCAAGTGAGAACATAAGGCTTATGCCTTATGTAAAGTGATGTCAATGTAGTCAAATGATTAAATGTTGAGCACCATATGATTATTCAAGGCTTTCAACTTGTTTTAAAAATCCTAAATATGACGTGGACAACTATATAAGTGTATTACTATGCCCATGATTGAAACACCTACTTTTATACAACATGCACCTCAAACAGTTGAATGAGTAATAATCTTGAACATTCTAGGACATTGAAAATGTGGTAAAAACTTCAATAGTAACAAGATACATAACCATTGGATGTTTGAAAGGTGATAGAAGAGATATAATAAGTCTAAATTCTCTTATACACATTCAGATCCTTGACAAGTGACCTACAGTCAAGGCAAGAGTTTTGCCCTAAACAGAGAGGTTCATGTGTTTTTGAACCCTCAAAGTCACTAAGAATTTAGTGAGATTTTTTAAAGATTTGTCTAAAAACATAAAAGGTCTTGTACACAGTCATATTCAAAATTTAAAATTATCACCTACAACCAAAATCGATGAAAGTCTCTAAATCAAATGACTTACCTTAACTTCTTTGAAAGGGGATTTTGTTCATTCACAATGTCATTCTGTTGATGAAGGTAAATGAGGCCTATGTGAGTCTAATGATTTCTTCCTTTTGTCCTATACCTAGAGGTAGCATATGAACATAGAAAGATGTTGGCATCCAAATTTGGAGATACCACAATCAAATCCATTCTTCTTGTCAACATTTTGAACACAAACTTAGGTTCATCATCAGGACAATACGATGCCATGAAGAATTTGAAAAATAATGAAAAGTATAAATACAAAGAATAAGAGTAATCCAATTAAAGCTGACCTATCCCTCTTTTTATAATATGCCACCAACATTTGTTAATTATTAAGCCATCATCATGATTAAGACAATTATCATTCACAATAGTTTCAATGGCTTCTTTAACTCTTCTTTTTGACCCATTGTCAATTCTTTCTGACACTTTCAATTCAGAGAGATTAATAGGGTGTTTAGTTTGACAATAATGCTCTGCCAATGCCAATGTTTGAATTCTACAAAGCCATACTTATACCTCATGCTCTTCCATCAGAGTGTCAATTGATCTCCCAATTTCATCAATATAGTATTTTCCATAAGCACAATAAATTTGATAAACATCTTTAATGGAATTTGGGTTAATATGGTCTTTCACCGAATTGAGGCTTTTTCTAATGCTATTTAGTAGGAAGAATATTGTGATAATGTTCTTCTTTGCCAAATGGTTAGCTAATCTATATGTAACGCCTTAAATATAAGGTAGGAACACTTTACGTTTATCATTGTAGTCCTCTTTCCTCCTTGTTATAGTTAGATTCCTTTCCGCTTTGGTAAAAGCCTTATTAATCTATAAAGATTAATAACCATTATTATTGAATAATTCCTGCAAGTGATCTTTCTCTTCTTCAATGTGCTATAAATCAGAAATTTTTATAGATCCATTAATAAAAGTATTTAATACTCCCATTTTTCACCCCAGATGGTGACGGGAATGAACATGAAGATATTGGTTGGTGTGAGTATCTTTCCTAAACATTTTTAAGGCCATTTGACCATCTTCTTTATTGATTATCATTACATCCAAAAATGTTATAGATTTATTTTATTCAACATCCATCATGAATTTAATAGACTCGAATTATTTGTTTAGGTGTTCCAAAAAACTATCAAGCTTCTCTAGACCATGGGGCCAAATTGCATAGGTATCGACAACAAATCGTACCCATTTCTTTGGTTGTAGAGGGACTGAGTTTAATGTTTTCTCTTTAAAGTTTTCCATTTATAAATTGGAACTAATTGGTGAAATTGGAGATCCCATTACAAAACCACTTGTTTATTCATATAGGTTCCATTGAAAGTTGAAAAAAGTAGATTTAAGGCATATGTTAACTAGCTTGGTAGTTTCAAAATTAGTTAAGTCTTTAAAAATATCTATGGCCTCATCCAAGGGAATCATTGTCAATAATGAAACAACATCAAGGCTCAACATGGTATCTCCACCTCTTAATTCCATATTTTTAACCCATCAATGAAGAAAGCATAATTTTTAACATACGAATCTGTATTCCCCACTAACAGTTTTAGTTTTGTGGCAAGAAAATTAGCCAATTTGTAGGTAGACACCCCTATTTTATCCATAATATGCCTAATTTTGAATCCAATATTGTGAATTTTTGGAAGCCCATAAATTTTGGGAATGACCTGGCCATGATCAAGAACATTCTTTTTAACACCTTCTTCCAGTGACGAATTCTTAACTACAGAAGTAACTTAATAATATGATTTAAAGGGTTATTATTAATTTTATTTTAGCATCCATTATTTTTCAAATGATCATTCATTTTATCAATATATTCTAATTTACTTAAAATAATGGTGGACCCTCCTTTATTGACTTTAAGAATCATAATTTCCTATGAATTCTCAACAAACAATAAAAGGATGTTGTTTGAATAAGAGAAACTAATGATATATTGGGTTCTCAACTTGGTAAAAATATTTTTATATACATTCATAAAATTACAGTGCCTATAGGTCAAAATGAGCCAAATGAATGGTCAACTTTCACACATATAGCACATTGATGATAGAGGGATGTAAGAATTATTATAAGACATGAAATGAGATTATACATGTTTGATATGGTACTTGTGACCTTATTATAAATCTTAAGGGTGAATTATAATAACTAAAATATTAATGAACCCTTAGATGGATCTCATAACTTCTCTTATGATGACACCTATACACTGACTAAGGTAGCCGAATATCCTAAGCTCATGGAGGGTGCAAGTGTGAAAGGTTGGAAATGGTGAAAGATGGAAGAACATGTTAAAAACACTCTCATATTGGTAATATCACATTCACATGTGATCTCAAAAATAAATAACCTCATAGATAGTCATGACTTAGGGTTCTTAGACCTAGCAAAAAACCTACACACGGTCACAAGCCTATGAACTAGTTTGGAGAGTTTGAGGTGTGGAAACCTCTAAGAACATTATCAAGTTCTGAAACTTGACATAGAGTATCATAATGAGTTAATAAATATATATATGGTCTATTTTTGTGTTTATCAATAGGTTATATGCCCTATGTTATGTCTCAGATAGAGGGCACTCCACTATTGAATCCACCTGCATATTTAAAACATAAAAGGTGAGAGGATGATTTGATAGAGTCTTAATGATTTTAAGATGATCTTTAAGGTTATATTTAAGGTAAAAAATTTGTAATAATCACCTTCATTAAATTTAAAATCTCACAGGTGGTCACAAGCTCAAATACACAGTCTAGGTAAATTAGGCCTAAATCCTCATGGCCTCTAACTTGATCCATATGACCACACAATATATAAAAGTAACTTTAAGTCCTATAGGATAGAGTATAAGGTGGATAATATTCATTTATTTTTATAATACAATATATAACTGGCCATTTTGGCCTAATTCTCTCTCAAGCCTATCTAGAATGTAGTGTATGAGTTTGAGAGCCAATTTCATTTGCTCGTGCATGTACAAATGGTGTTCATGGTGCATAAATTATCTAAGGATATTTTATGGAGTCCCTAACCTATTTTTATTGTATTTTTTTAAAATTTAAGCATATAAATGTTATAAATCATTGCTAAGAGGTTAGATGACTTAAAAACCCTCCTAGAATCCTTGTATGAACCCGATGGAGAAAATATGAAGGTATATGCATATAGAATTGGTGAATTTAGATTTAAGTTATTTTTTAAAAAAATTTAACTCTCCCAAGATCCTCAACATATAATTTTTTTACTATCAGTTGTACGAACATACCTAATTCTAGGTTTTTTACAATTTTTGATGTGTTTCATAGGTGTAGAAAGGAATGGATAGATGAAAGTCACTATCGAATGTGTCTAGATACTTAATATAAATCCTTATATTCAAATATCACAATGGTTTTTCATTTAATCCCCTTTTATATACCATTCATTGAAGCCAATATAAATAGGACAATGAGAAAACAAAGTGATTGCTTAGGTGTGATAATGAGAAGAGTGGCATTAAATATTTTGAGGTAAAATTGATAGACCAGAGGATAAAGAGGTTTTGAATATATTTCCTACATTCATAATATGATATTTATTTAAAAACTAAAATCCACTTAAGTGATAAGTGTGAAGATTCAAGCCTAGAAGAGCTAATGAGTGACTGCAAATAGTGAACAACAAGCATTCAAGAGAAAGTTCATCAGTTGGAGAGGCTTAGATAACATTCAAACTCATATCTCCACCTCATAAATTCATATCATATGTGTCAATGGATTATAATTTCTTTTCAATACATATGGACTACTCATCATCATGAGGGAAATTTCAAGGAAGAACATAAAGAGTCTCTATACCAACATGAGGAATATGTCATATTTTATATTGACACATGTTCAAGAGGACTTCATAACCTAAATTACACTTCATTCTCTTACATTGTAAATGAATTCCATGTTTTGACACTTGGTCTTGTGACCTTTCCATTTCACTTATCTCTCCTCTCATATGTTTTATATATGCAAGCCATTTTGGAATTATAATAGATACACAATTGGTATGGCAAAGCCCTTCTAGTTTGACATCTTGATTTGCACTTGAATAAATTTATAAAGTTGGTTTTGTCTATGAAATCTCTTTCCTAATTGTGTCAAATGCTTTATGTTGTTGACAAGTTATGAATGTCTTCTCCTTACTTCTAGTTTGCTCTTGTATGTTTTATGTGAGTGATATTTGTACTAACAAGTCACATGAAGTGTATGTGTTTTTAAATTATTTTTTTAAGTGTGAGAATGACTAGTAGTGTATAATAACATACCTCCTTTTCACCGACCTCTAGATATTCATATTAATCTATCTCCATGATATATACTTATGCTAGAATAACATTGAGTTAATGTTTGTTTTAGCAATCTTCTTTCTTAGTGAAGATGCAAGTGTGTTTTGTGGACTTATATTTGGTGTATCACCCTCATTATAATATTTTAATTTTATTTTCTTTACATCCCTTTTCATCTAATAAATAAATTATTGTAAGTTTTAAACAATCAAAGACTATTCTGGGGAGTTATCCCTTCAATCTAGTTATTTACCTCTACTATAGGTAGCCCACAGGCTTAGGGGAAATCCAATGTTTCACTAAATTTGGAGGAGTCTTGAACAACCTCTCCAAGTGTGTAATATTGAGTGAAAATATTGATCATGATATATAGCATATCCATCATTTTCATCATCCCCCATATGGTATTATACACCTTTTGCAGATCTAGAATCCATAATAACATGTAAACAACACTGTACATGAGTGATATAAGATGGTTTTCAATGTGAAAAACATGGAGTGGTTTCTAGAAATAACACAAGGTGTGATGGAATAGTTAACATTTATCATGAAACTTGAATATATTTATGATGAAATGGATGTTGAAGAATTAATCTTAGATGAAGGTCAATTACCTATCTTTTAAATTCTTGTGGAGAATTAACTTGTAATTTTTGTATAACATTTCATGGGGAAGGTTTTGAAGAAATTATCTTTGGATTATAGGATAATATTATGGAACACCAAATACTATAACCAATAAGCTTATATACATATAAGTCACACATTGATTGTCTAAATATTACATTACATGTATATTATGCATCTATTGAAATCCTGGTGGTCTCTCAAATGTCCATGTATTTGGAAAATTTAAGAACAAACTATAAATTACTAAAATCCCCACCATAAGTTGTAATATAGTGCTCATAATAAGGTTTTTCATCTTTCCATTGATATTTTTATTAAAATTTTCATAGAAATAAAAATTATCATGTGTGTATAAAATAATAACCAGCAATGCCATAGTGCTAATGTTTTCACTTTACCAATGATCCAGTATTAAAATACATATATGTTTTGAGTTAATGTAAGCATGTAAAACCTATGGTATATTTATAGAATATTCATTAAAAAAAAATTCTCATTGAACATAATAGTAGGTATATGTACTTTTTTATCCTTAAATCTATAAATAATAATGTCAATAATATGTTCCTCTTTATTTTTATAATCATAATAAGTTGGAGGGAGGATTCTAATTAAGTCATATTCAACTCAGAATTAATCTTGGTTTGTTTTTATGCATGCTTTATAAAGTAATTAAATAATATATTTTCGTACTCTTATTATGTTTCCCTACTAAATAATTTTTAGGTATGTTAAAATCATTCATTTAAATAATATTATCATCAAATATACATTTTATTTTGTCTTAACCCAAAGAATTTTTCTTTGGAGTGTCTAGCACATATTTCACAATCATACTTTACATTGATATCAAACCCTTTAATTTTTTTTCTATTCATATCAACCTTATTTTATGAGGGGAGAGATGCAAAATTTCACTCAAGTAGCTTATTTAATATCTTATGACAAGGATTAAATAATTGTGGAAACTTTCTTATTTGTTGAACTGATAAGACATTGTAATTAGTGAAATGTGACACTGCCTAAATGTTGCCTTTTCCTCATTCTTGTTATTATTTTATTTACATTAATTTTTTTCCATAAAAAAAATAACCAAAAATTGATGGAGGACTAGTACCGTACTTTAGCCTAGTCATAGCAAGGAGCTCAACTTTAGTTTCATTGACTATATAGCACAAGTAAATAGAATATCAAAAGTTTTTAAACACAACTAAATAATGCAATGGATAAAATAATATTTTATTGAATATGTATTGAAATTATTTATTGGTCATAATATTTTTAACTATAGATAGCATAGTCCTAAAATTAATTGCATAGTAATTTATAGGTTCATCAGGGTCTTACTTAAGTTTTAAAATCAAAGAACATGATAACTTCACACTAATGTTGAAAGGAAATTATTTATAAAAAAATATTTGGTTAAAGGATTGAATGCATGAATTGATTATAAATGGAGGTCAAAGAACCATTTCAAATAACAGTCTATAAGAATCCTTAGAAATAAAATGATCAATAACATATCATCAAACGCATAGCCCAAACATGTTTTATGAAATGCTCTAAGATATTTTTATAGATCATTCATATCATCATATAATGTAATTTAGGTGCAAAACATCCTATGGGTAATGGATACAAGTAAATATCTAAGGCCAAGAGTTTGTGTAATAATGCTTTACAGTCAATAAAATTGACCACTCTATAATAACCTTGTTCCAACTATAAAACCTTATCTTTAAGATCAAGAATAGTTTTCACTATAATTTTATCATTAGGCATAGAAGTGTGTGTAAAAATAGATGATGTCACTTGATTAGAAACCCTAAAAGGTACAATTTGTTTTTTATAATATGCATATAAATTTGAGTATTAGTTTGTCATTCACCAACACCATAGGTGGGTATCACAAGTATATCCATAGGGGTATAAAATTTTGAATAGAAAGAGTAGGATTACTACTATGAATAACTATTTAATAATTTATACCTCTAAAATGTAAATTACTATGTTTGAATAGTTCATTATGTGGTTTTTTTTTTGGCTACCTTAGAATTATTTACACTATTAGCCTTTAGGATTTATTTAAAGATAATATCTAAATCATAGTGTTATTTGATAATTTGAACTCATAAATTAGATAGTGATTTAACTTGTGAAGGATCTACACCATTAATCTTATTAGGATGTATTATACCATGATGTGTTCATAATTTTATCTATTATCATATTCATAACCAGTTCTAAGCTCCAATATATATCCATTAAAAATATGTTCCTATAATTCTAAGTGTTCATTATTATATTTTTTATCAAAATAAGAAGTAATTTGCATCTCATATATTTTATCCATTTGACATTTCACTCCAACACATGGTTGACCAAAGAATTTATACTATTCTTAGTTTCAAAACCACTTAAATTACCACTTCACATTATAAGGACAAGAGGGATAACCTTATCATATGTCTTAAGATCATGAAAACATCATAAATTCTAGAGCTATAAAGTATAGTTTACTAAAAAATAATGGGAACTCAAAAATTAGATCTCAAACACTAATGTAGGAGAAGTATGAAACTTATGAAATAATTATGTAACCCTAATAGATAAATAATTGGAGTTTTCTACATTCAAAATTAAGTTTGAGTTCATGAGCATGCTTTAATTTATTTTAGATTTAGTGATCTAAATAGTAAAGATTATGTAAATTGAAACTGCATAAGATTTATCATTTACAATATATATTTGAATGTTAATAAATGATATAATCACACTTAATAAATGATAAAATGATAAGGCACTTAGCTAATTTATTTTATTTTTTGCTCACTATATCTATATATTTGTTTGATATGCTTTTAAATGGATATGTGGTCACACAAATCAAGAGGCAAACTATCAAAATATGTTAGGAGTATTATCGATGAATTTTTAAACACTTATATAAACTAGATCAATCCATTATTTAACCAAACTATCTGAGTGGATTTTTAATAATTCTATCATAAATTGATATCCCTCCCTATCAGTATTTTTTTTGGGATTTTTCTTTGTCATCAGTCTTGTGCCTAGATCTTGATTTTGTATTCTTTTTAATTGACACCTTTCCCTATTTTAAACACTTTATTGACCTATAAAAAGGGTTTTGAAACATATAATGGATACCCAAATAATACCCCTTGAAGAAGTTGGTCATTATTTAAATGTTCTAAAACTCTAAAAAAGTCTTAAACCACATGTATTTATCCTTATTTGATGTATGTGTTCTATTAGAATGAAATATATAGCTTGTTAAGATTATTAGTATGTGGCATACTATTTGGTGTGTCTATATAAATATATAATGAGTTTTGATAACAAATCATCTATATATACTAAGTATTTTGCAGTTATTTTTAATAATAATAATTTCATGAAATTAGGAGATCTCTAACCTTTATATGTAATCATTTTATTGTTGAATATAAAAATAAAATATCTATAAATAATGGTATCAGAGTGGTTTTCTTGTCTTGTCTTATGATGGAAGAACAAGTACTTAGTAAGGATACCTATAATGGATTTGGTTGTCCTAAGATATGAAAATATTAAAATTATATAAGTTGATTGATTTTTTGGTATAAGGGTCCTACCTAATTTATCATTTTTATAAAAGGTTGTTTTGACAATTGTCATGATGATGTAATAGCATTAAAGGGACAACCATATTTTATAATGTACATCTGAATGATAGTCACTAATTTGGGAAGAATGAGTTTATATTAGTTTTTATATATGTGTATAGTAATGTGTTGGAGTGATTAATAACACTATGAAGAGGTTTTTCATAGAAAAAACATAGAAAGACTCAATGAGTGATTATAAGTAGTTTATAAACAAAATAAGAAAAAGAGAGTGAAGCTTCGATTTGTGTGAAAGAGTTTTAAAAGGAGGTAATTTGGAGAACATTTTTGTATAATTTTTTTCATTAAAAAAAAGACACACACTGTAAAAGAGAAGAAGGTGGTTACAATAAAATAACACCACACATACATATAATTTGTTGTTTTTATTTTATAGAATGTAGAATAAAATCAAGAGAATCATAAAATATAAATGATTTAGAGAATAAAGGCACATGTTGAAAAATTATTGGTCCCTCTAAGTTTACAACATATTACAGGAATGTATTATAAATTTTTAGGTCTAAAGCACAAACATAGCACTCAATAGCAAATAAGAATGTTGAATAGATCATGCATCATTAGATCTAGTAGCTCATTGCTTGTGATATGAGCTAGATAGACCTAGAAATTGATGGCCATTAGATATACTTATTGATTATACTATATATTGGTCGATCCTCATAAATAAAAGTTTAAATATTCCAACTTGCTAAGCATTCCATGTGGTTGTATTCCAAAATCATAGGTCTTTTAGGAATATGTATTTCATGTAATAGCCTAAGAGCTATAGAGAATTAGTAATATATTTCTAGGTCTCAAATTAATTAATTAATTATAGATAGATCTTTTTTTATTTTTTATTTTTTATATAGTGTGACTTCATAAAGTTCAAGTTTATATTTTTAGTTGGTAGTTTATCATTCAAGCATCAACTTTATTGATTTTTATGCTATTAAATATAGTAAGTGGTTAACTCCAAAAAAATTTAGTCATAGTTGAGTTTAATTTTGAGGTGTCAATACTCCATCAAAATAAATTTATTATGTGTTAGTCATTATAATAATGTTAGAAAATAATTTTTCTTTGTAATTGATGTAATATCAAGCAAACCCAAAGTCTAATTTAAAATTGGTTTATCAATCTTAAGAGGGTGGGGGAATAATTTAATCATAAAAATTAAATAAAATGTCACTTAGCCTATTTATCTAAGGTAGCTAGAAGTCAGAGGAAAGAAATTAAGGAAGTTCATTAGTAACCGCAATTTCACTGTTAACTTTGAGGGTGGATATGAAATTAGTGGTAAAATAAAGATTTACATGGTCAACTAATGCCAAGAATTATATTAGTTGTAGTAGATACAGTTTATGTTATTCATGATTAGGTGGTAGTAATTATTAATAGAGGATGTAAATGTGAGTTTAGTAAGAATCCCAACAGTCACTGAAGATAATAAGGATGGAATCCTTAATCTTTGCTTTACTTTTTTGTATATTAGATAAAAAATAAAATGTAAATAGTTGTTTGAATTATATATATTTTATCAATGGGAAAAAATAATAATCACTAAGAATACTTAAAAATTAATATGTCAATGAGAATCCTAGCACTCACTCAAAGTGAAAACATGAACAATTACATTTACATATGTAGGTTATCACTTGTAGGGAAAGATGTAAGTGATATGTTAGCGAGAATCCCACCACTCAATATAATTGAGTACATGAAAGATTGTGTTCACGTATGTAGCTTAACACTAAAATTATATTACATATCTAATCTATTTTTTAACAAATATGTATATGTTGATGTACGTATTTGTCTCCAGTATGTGTAATGTGATTCCTTGCACTATGTTTATAGTAAATGGAGAATCTTGTGATTATTAGTAAGTGACATATTATTTACTATTTTTGAAAGCATTATGATTTGTGATAAAAACTAATCCATAAAAAGTAGAGATCATATAGATAATTATTTGTAAGAATAACTCCACAAAAGTAGGATATCACTAGCCTATATATGTAATTATTTTACTATTTAATAATATCAAATCAAGTATTTTAAAAATTGGCTTTAGATTTTGATATTTGAAAGAATGAAACTTGGACCTTGTGGTATGGTTTAAAATTGGAATTTGGACTACTCATTTTATGAATGCTCGTATTTGAGTGCTTTTGGATAGTTCATTTCCCTAATGTACAAGTAAAAATACTTGATAGGTTTAGAAATGGCCTTAAACTTTATGTGTATATATAGATTTATATTCATGTGATTTACCTCCATAAATGATGTTAAATACATGTAAGACAACATAAGGGAGAGAATTAATTTTGATAAAAAGTCATTTGATGAACCTAAGACACTACTCAAAACCTACTGTATCCAACTATTGGCATCACTATTTAGGAATGAAGAAAAACTTATCTAGAGTATGATAATAGTCTTCTAAGGATAATAGAACATTAAGGAATATACAAGGTATAGTTTACATATGAATTACAACATATTGGGTTTGATAAGTCCATATATATATATTAATAGCTAATAGGAGAATGTGACTAAGGGTTAAACATGTACACAAAATTCATGTATGTCATAGATAAGTCAAAACTATTGTTTCTAAGTATTTAATAGCAAGTTTATGTTTTTATAAAAATAAATCCTAAAACTTATAGCTATAAATACTCATATATGCATGTTTGTATGTATATGTGTATGTATATGTATATGTGTGTATGTGTGTGTGTGTGTGTGTCTCTCTCTCTCTCTCTCTCTCTCTCTCTCTCTATATATATATATATATATATATATATATATATATATATATATATATATATATATATATATATATATATATATATATATATATATATGTATGTATGTATGTATGTATGTATGTATGTATGTATGTATGTATGCACACACACACATACACATCTATGTGTGTGTTGGTGGGTGGGGGTGGGGGAGTGTGGAGGGGGAGGGGATAATATTGATCATATATGTGTGTGTATATGCATAAATGTGTGTGTGTATAAAGAATCAATAATGTTTTTTGTAATTAGAAAATATCTTTTATTAATAAAAAAAATTATACACAACTATTCTCAATTAATAATAAGAATGGTAAAATATCGTACTCAATTTTTTAATTGATATCCATAATTATAAATAAGAATAGAGTTAGGAGTCAATTTATGGGTGAAACTTTGTGCATTATTTTGATCTAAAGCATTTTGAATCACCAACCATGATTCATCATCATGGAAATACATCAACTGTGAAATCAACTACTTAGTCTCATGGACTTTAAAAACATAAATTATCTTAGGAAGAGATTTATTGTGTCATATGAGCGATATTTATGAAACAAGCATAAATAACTACAATTTTTCTCATATCCCATAATTAGAAATTGTCGACAGTTTTCATAAATTCATCACATTTTTCTTTACTTTGTTTGAAGTATCACAACTAATTTATTCTCTTTTAACATATCAAGTTTCTATGGGAAGGGGACCAATTATTGGATAGGGTCCAATAGTTTGTATAGTAATTTTGAACGAATTCCATTATTATATTTCATTGATAATTATTTACATATGTATAATTTTTTAAAAACTTTTTGTAGTATTAATTAATACATTATATTAAGGGTCTTCTCATTTTTTGTATAAATATATAAAAAATATGGACTTTTATTAAAAATATCATGCACATATTAAAAATAAATAAACAACATAATTAAAAATATATACATCATACTCAAATAAATGAATATCATATTCAAAATTGAATACACTTTTGAAAATATTGCATCCTTTTGTAATATTTTTAGGTGAAAGTAAATTTAAAACTCTAACTTCATTAAATATATGATTGCCAAAAAAGTCATTTTTAACATCTAATTGTGAGATATATAAGACCCAATCTCAAAGATCCTAGATTATATAAGATTATAACTAGCGCGCTTACATTTTATATATCCTATGATATTAAAATTTCAAATATTTGGCTACACAAACTACAACATTAAATTCTAACCTCCTTCATTAATTGTGTGCACCTAAAAAATAAAATTTCCATACATTTTTTGAGCCTCACCATTCCCTAAAAATAAAAGATTAAAAATTCAAATTATCTTGTTGAGATACAATTTATGTATAAATGAAAAATTATAGAGCAACAAATGCTTGAGTTGCAAAGACTATTAGATTAATTTTTTTCTTAATTTGGTAGCAAAATTAAATTTTTCATTCATCACATTCTAGTTAAATAAATTTAAAATTTCCATTGACTTATTACTAAATGTTAATTATTTTTCTATCAAACAAACACATTTTTTAAATTCATGTTCTTGTGGTATTTATATTATTTACGTAGTTTTTGTTAGTATGTTTTATATTCATGTTGTTATGCTATTTATATTTGTGATACATTTCTATATACCTACCTCCAATTCTCTATGGATTTTGGAAGTACCTGCTAAACATTCACACACACATGCTCATTTGGATGGAAAGGAATTTGAATTTGGGATGAAAGACTAAACATTTAATTCTAGACACATAAATGCATGTTGAGATTGAAATGGATTTGAACTTGGGGTTGAAGATAATAACAAAAATAGTATACACATAAATTATTGTTTGTATGTACAAGGATTTGAACTTGGAATGTAAAACTTAACATATTGGAGGGATAAAATGCTACCCACATGTGTTGCTTGTAACTGACCCCATAGTTGTGTTCTTTTACTTTTCACATACCTTTTACTATTATTATGGCGTCTGTGTTCATAGTGGTTTTACATGCCTTCACATTTGATTCAATGTTTACTTTATGTTCATGGAATATCTCAACGTATTCATTCACGTACCCTTAAATGTTATTATTTTAATATCAAAAAATATCTATTTATAAATTCAATGGCCATGTTGGATGATGTTTTTTTCATTAACATATAATGAAGTGCCGTGTTGGAAGATGATTATGTTCTTAATATGTAACATTAATTTTTTAAGACATTTGATAAACTTTTTTACCATTATTTTGGTGTGTTAATTCTACCATGCATTCCATATTTAATCTATTCAATTTGCCTTTTTCAAATCACTTTATCCTAAACGTCATCGAATGCAAATGCCTCTTCTGTAGAATGTAATATTTCATAGAGTGTAACGTCACCGTGTTACAGGGATGAAAGATTACCCATAGATAAACCCACAATGTTGAAATGTTTTCATTAACATCTAACTCAATACTTACTATTATTTTAATAGAATTCATAGAGGTTTTCATTCCCATAATAATAGTTATCATTTTTGTATCAAACCAAATTATTTTGTGAATTAATGTTGTTGCATGATTTTTATCTATAACACATTATTATTTTATTGCATTAAATTAGATGGAAGTTTTAACATTTACCAGTATTTGGATGGAATCCCTAAATGTTTTCATTAGCATACCAATAAAAAATTCTATCCTTGTATCAAAATTGATGTTTTCATTCACATAATAGTAAATGTTATTATTTGTGTATCACACCAGATTATTTTCTAAATTCATGTTGATGTGTGTTTTGTATCTATAACACATTTATTTTTCCCTAAAATAAATCATTATCATTTTAATCATGTTAAAATTCCACTCACTCATAGTAAATGTGATATGAATGATGATGGAACCTAATGGAATTTCATGTAGAATGCATAGTTTAATGGATATTGTATCTTTAACATGTTAGAGGGATGAAAAATACATGCCTTGAGAAACCTATAAACATTTAGTGAGATGAAATGTTACCTACCTTAAATAACCTAAAAAATTTTAATGTGTTAGTTAAAATTTAATTCTATGTGGACAAAATCAATGAAGGTTCTCATGGAGATACAAGTAAATTTTATTGTTTTTATTTTAATCAAAATTAGGATTTTTTTAATTCAAGTGGATATGTTATTTATATATGAATCACATTTATATTTACCTACTTATAAAATTTAGATTATATAATAATTTTACAAGGACAAGGTTTTTTATTCCCTTCTTCAGCGAATATGGTGGTATCTCTTGAGAATGTAGATTAGCTCACATAAGAATGCATACGTAAACCACTAGTATGTCATTTGAATTAATTTTATAGGTATGAATTATTTAAGAAAAATATGTTGAATAGGATTTTTAAAGTTGAAAACTAATAAAATACATAATGAACACATTATTTATTCATTGGATTAAAAATTTGTGTAATGAGGACTGCTACCTAGTTAATACAGTCATTCATATGCAATGAATTGCCATGTTGCAAGATGAGTGTGTTCATAAGACTTAACAGTTACTAATATGTTGATGGAACCCATGATTTTTTCATTCACATACCAGTAAATTTTATTGTATTTCTACCAAGATTAATAATTTATTTAACATACCAATAAATGTTTACTCACATGTAACAAACCAAATCTTTATGTGAAATATTATTTTCATGTTGTTGATATGTTTCTATGAAATCAAGTTGTTTTATTATTAATTTATATTTTAAAAATTACAAATATTTTTTCCCATATATGTTGTTGATTTGTTTTCCATTGTATTGTCAATTAATTATATAATATGTTGTTTGTTATAGTTCAGCATGGGGAATTCAAAGAAAAATATGTAATCATTTAGATGACAACCACATGCAATAATGAATAATAGAGTAATTAAATTTCATATATTTTTTTTATGAAGAGGTCAATTAAGAATATAATCCCACTACACATAAGTAAGGGAATTATTTTGTTGAAGACCAACCCCTTGCCAACTAGCCAAGGAAAGAATCATCTTAAATCTTACTACCATTGACCAAAATTCCTTTCATAGATAGTGAAAAAATTATGATATGGAAAATATAATACAATATGTGGATGATAATGGTTACTAAATAAACATATATTACTAAATTATGGCATGGAACCCAATACTTTATCTAATTGACTAAAAGTAATTACAAAAACTAACAAGAGACTGTCACAAACTATTTTATCAAATGTAGAAGAATGTGAGATCATAAAATGGTGCAAGGACTTAGCTGACATAGATCATGGGTTAGACATATCACATTTAAAGTCACACATTACCCATATACGTTAAACCATATCCAAATCCTTAAATTATGGGGTTGTAGGAAAGTCATTGTAGAAAGGCTTAAAAAATAAACTAGCTTAATTTGACTATGAGAACAAAAGAAGGAATATAAAAAGATAGGGTTGTAATGCTAAGGCCATCCATAATGATATTGTGTATGACAAGATGTGAATTGTATATGATAAAACCATTATGGGCCACTATAAATATAGAATTGTGATGCAATAGGTGTGCAAGATGGAAAGAATTATGGCATGCAAGTCATTGCCAAAATTTTTGAAAGGTTTATGACATAAATAATATCAAATATTAGATAGTGGATCATAATTTTAGTGTGTTTGAATGCATCTGACCATAATATATTGGAATTATAACTCTTAAAATGAAAAAGGTAGTTGCTAAATTTTATTTCACATAGTGAACCATTCGTATTTTTTGTTTGTAAACCCCATTCATGGATGGGAAAATATTTTTTTATGAACTAGATTCATCATTTGTCAATATTTATACCAGGAGGATTTTCACATACAAATAGACCTCTTCTCATATTTGATGGCCAAGACATCCATGTTTCACTATAAATAATTGAATAGGCAATAACTTTGGGGATTGATTTTCTTATGTTGCTTGTACATTGTAGGTAATTAAAACTATTTAATATGTATGTGTTTGATATATTTAAGGAATAATTCAATAATTAATATACATCATTTATGAATAAACATCATGATTTAGATATCAAGAGATAAAAATTAGATATTTTGGGTAGTATAGCATTGAAAAGGGCACAAACGCCTGACAATATAAAATATGGATTTAGAAGTACAACTATTTATCCCATATACCCTAATATGATATTTAATGACATGACTCAAAGTGAATAGTCCCATGTTTAAAATGATGAAGTTAGTGTTACTAAAAATATCATGAGGTTGGCAGGGTTAGATTAGGAAAACATTCAAGCTAGTATGTAGAAGATGGAATAAATAAAATGAACAAATGTTGTCTAAGGCGAATAAGTATGAATGTAGAATATTTTTATATCCAATAAACACATGAAAGTGTGTGTGTGTGTGTGTGTGTGTGTGTGTGTGTGTGTGTGTGTGTGTGTGTGTGTGTGTGTGTGTGTGTGTGTGTGTGTGTGTGTGTGTGTGTGTGTGTGTGTGTGTGTGTGTGTTTGTGTGTGTGTGTGTGTGTGTGTGTGTGTTGAAACTCAAATTTCTCATAGTTAAAAACCACAAACAGTTAAAAATACATTGAGAAACACCCACTTTCAATGAAACTGATTTAAGTCTACCTACCCAAGTATGGCCACCAAAATGGCTAAAGGAGGGAGAATAAAAGCTTGCCTTAATTTTAAATTAATGAAATTAGATGTCTCAATGTTAGTTTCATCAACTCCACATTACATCTCACCTATGATAGTTTATTACTACATAATAGGTGGGCAGTGGGATGTAGAAGATGGAACACTTGATTTAGATGCCAATGAAGACATAGTAGAAAATATTGTCCAAGATCTATATTATATCCAACCAAAAATGAACGAAGAAATAAATTCAATATCAAAATTTATGAAATTTACAATGAAAAGGGTTGCTAATAAATCAGGAAATAATGAACTAAGGCTAAGAAAATAATCTCAAATACTCACATCAGATGATTATAGGGAAAGGTTTATACAATAGGAGTCTTGAAAGAAGGATATTGAAGAATTTAAGGCAAGGAATAATTAAAACATTGATGAGAGGAAATCCATTTTCTTGGTTGAATGGGAAATAATAGAGAAGCAAAAGATTCAAAATAAAATCAAAAGGAAAAATAAAGAGTAGGAGACGATATGAAAAATAAAATAAAAGGAGCAAAAGGAAGAAGATGATATAAGGGATAGGGAATTTGGGAAGGCCATAAAATAATTAGAGAGGTAAAGGTGTTAAATTAACCAATTTAACCCTCTATCCAAATAACATCACATGTTAAAATACATGATGAACATTTTATCCTCAATTTCTTTATCTCCTTGCAACTATCCATGTGGGAGCCATTAACTTTTTTCTCTTAACATGGGAAAAAATCTCGGTAATGATATAGACTTTGAAGAACCAAATACAACTCCTCATTCTCTAAATACAAGCATTAGAGGAAATAGCTCAAATTTTCCACCTTTGATGGTATAAGTTTGTTATATAATGCAAACAAAAGAGATTTTTTTAAAAATATAATGTAATGAAGTATATTATGTATTTTAATTATTATCTAATCTCTTAATTTTGATTATGTAACATAATACAATTTACTTGTAATGTAGCATTAAACATAGAAATGGATCATAATCTTATTGAGAGTTAAGTGACCTTTACCTAAAAGTGAGTTTTGCAATGATATTATCGACTCTTTAATTTGAACCATGTCATCACTACCCATAGGGAAAAAATATTAATAACCTAGATAAAAAATATAACCACTAAAATTTTTAACATCACAAAGCACTTATTAAATTTAAAAAATAAATCTTGGATCATTATAACCTTGTAAAAACTTAAAATGTGTTAAGAAATAAAATGAAATCAATTTAAGAGCATTACAAACTTTTCATACATAAACTATGTTAAGGAAAAAAATGAAAAAAACTATTAAAGTAATATAATCTTCTGAAACATAAATAGTGTTAAGAAACACAATGTTTGTACAATTTTAACAAATGCTATAACCTTGAGTAGCCCAACAAACATTGACCCTTTACATAAATTAAACTTTTGCAAAAAATGATAATGTAGGAATAAAGTAATTGGTAATAGAATAAAAAACATATCAACAATAGCTATGGCCACATATAGTTCTAATGTCGAAAATGGGATTGAATAACATGGAATGATATCGATAACACAACAACATGAATTCAAAAAAATATTTATTTCGATACATTTGAGTCAACATTTACTGATATGTGTATGAAAATGTTAATTCTGATATAAAGACAAAAACATTTATTGGTGTGCGAATTAAATCCTTAAGGACATCCATCCACAAATGGATAAAAAGAATTTTATTTCATATTAATGACCTATATTAACTGCACATTTAAAAACTAACATTTGCTAGTATGTGAAAGAAAACCTTTAATGCTTTCATCCACATAATATTAAATGGTTAGTCCTCCATCCTATGTTTAAATCACTTTCCATCTAAACAATAATTTATGTGTATATCAAAAAATATTTAGTCTTTCATTCCAAATTCAAACCCCTTCCATCCAAATAGGCATTTAAGTGTGGGAAGATTTAGTGGGTTCTTGCAAAAGCCATGGAAAATTGAAGCTAGTGACATAGAAATATGTCATAGATATAAATGACACAACAACATGAATGGAAAACATATCAACAATAGTTATTGTAAAAATTATTTTTAATGCTTTAAATGTGAATTAATAATAAAATATTAATTTATAAGAACATATCAATGACATGTCAATATGAATTCATAAAAGGATGTGGTTTGATACATCTGACTCAATATTTACAAGTATGGGAATGAAAGTCTTAATTTCTATACAATTACAATAACATTTATCGGTATGTGAATGAAAACCTTTAGGGATTCTATCCACATAGTAATAAATGTTCACTAACATATTAGAAATTTTTAGGTTGTTCAAGGCATTATAATATTTCATCCCTCTAATATGTCAAAGATATAATCTCTTTTAAAAAATGCATTAAAGGAAATTGGTTTCCATCATCATTCATCTCACATTTACTACAGTGAGTGACATTTTAACATGGCACACTAAACATAATTTAAATGAAACTTTAATATAGGGAAATAGAAATGCATCACATATATAAATAACATAAACACATGAATTCCATAAATAATAATATTTGTTGTTATGTGGATACAAACCTTCATTTTGATATAGTGAAAATAATAGTTACTTGTGAAATCATTATATTACCCAAACATTGAGGGTAGGAAAACAGAACCATGTTACAAATGGAAATAAATCAACAACATGAATTTAGAAAAGTCATAATTTTGATACAAAAATAATAACCTCTACTCTTATGTGAATAAAAACCTTTAAGGCTTCCATCCATGTATCAGCGAATGTTCACTAACAAATAAAATTATTTGATGTGGAGAACAACATGAATTTAGAAATCATTTTGGTTTGATACAAAAACAATAAAATTTGTTCTTATGTGAATGAAAAACTTAATTTTGATAAAAAAATAATAATAATATAATTTATTGGTACAAGAATGAAGACCTTCATGGTTTTCATCCACATACAACTAAATGTTAGTACTTGCATCCACTTTAATATAGGGAAATAATAAATGTGTCACATATTTAAATCACCCAACAATATCAATTCAAATACTAATTTGGTTTGATACAAAATAAATAATATGTGTTTTTAGGTGAATGAAAACCTCTTTTGCTTCAAATAAAATTCTAGAAAAATTTGAGTCATGTGCAAATGAAAACACATCAATGATGTGGGTACAACTATGGGTAATGTTTCATCCCTCCAACGTGGTGATGATAGCATTCTACAGAAGAGGAATATGGGTTCCATGCCATTTAGGGGAGAGTTAGTTGAGAAAAGAACATTAAAGAGGTTGAATATGGCGTGCATGGTGGAATTTACACTCCACATTAATGGGAAAAATGCCTCCAAGAATATTTAAAATTTGCCATTTCATATTAAGAACACAACCTTCTTCCAATAGTGCACTTCGTTGCATATTATTGACACAAGCATCTTCCAATATAACCATCGAATTTAGAAAATGATATTTTGTATATAAAAATAATAACATTTACTGTATGAATGAATACATTGAGGGTTGCTATGAATATACCAATAAATATTGACTCAAATGTGAAGGCATGCAAAAACACATGAACATATAAGACGCAATAACAATAACATGCACCTAAAAATAAAAACAAACACAATTATGGCTTTAATTACAAGAAACATACCTATGGGTAATGTTTCATGCCTCCATAAACATACCACTAAACATTGACTCATATGCAAAGGCACACAAAAATACCATGAACATAGAAGGCATAACAATAATGACACAAAAAGAAATGAACATAGTTGTGGGTTTAGTTACAGGAAACACACCTACAGGTAATGTTTCATCCTTCCAATGTATCAAGGCTATAAGATCTATGAAACACTGCATCGTGGATATGTTGTTGTTTGGTTCCATGATCATTTGGGGGGAGATAACTAAAAAAACACACTGAATTGGTTGTTAATGGCACACATGGTGGCATTAATGGAGAAAATCCTGTTAAGCATCATCGAACATGGTTCTTCATTGCATATTTATGACCCACGCGTCCTCCAACATGACCCTTTGTTTTCTATTAATGACCCATATTAACTTTGCATTGTGCCTGAATACACAAAAGTTTAAGCCAAAGTTAAAATAATATTTTTGCTTAGAAATTATTATTGGTCAATAATTTTAAACTAATTAGTCCCTTGGGTCTTAACTATTAATCATACTTACATAATAATATAAAAAATATATGTCAATGAAACAATCATTGTGAAACTTTAAACAACACCGACTTATCGCCTGCATGACTTATTTAGGATATATATATATATATATATATATATATATATATATATATATATATATATATATATATCCAAATTTTTAAATTTTGAGATGACGTAATATGGGCAATGTACGACCCCAAAGCTAGGGGTCCCAACCCCTGATCCTCTTCCCGTATATTCTAGGGATCTTTTTGTTTTTTTCGTTATACGTTTCGTAAAACTTCTTATACTTTTTCTATCACCCAACCTCGGTTAATAGAAATATTTAAATCATTTCTAAACATGTAGTATTAGAACGTCGGATTTGAGAGTAGATCGCGTCAAATCTTTATTCAGAATGTCAGAAACGTACGCATTATAATAATCCAGAACGTTTGTCGGATCAAGTAATTTGAGTCGTCTTCGATGGAGCTTCCACATTTTCAAACTTAAACGCAAATTGAGTTGTACTGATAAAATTATAGAAAGAATCGAATCGAATGTGGTTTATTTCCTTCGCCGGTATTCAATGGTGATGCCTCTTGCAACTGCATCCGCCACTATACGCGTTTAAAGCCTCCAAATTTGACGACGACAAATTCCTCCTTCCATTCTTCCTTCCCTTTCCAAATATCTGGTGTACCGTGTGACTGATTATGAATACCAAAAGGTTAAATACACCTATAATTCTGGTCACACTAAAGCAGCAATCACTCGTAAGAAAGACATCCACAAATTTGTGAAAGAAAGAGGAGGAAAAACACGAAGGCACCGTATTCTGCATTGACATCCTTACTGCCCCATGATTACATTAAGGTAAGTTCCTCCATTTTTTCCAAAAAAATATATTTTGAACCCTACGGTTTCGTCCTATGGCCAATCCATTCTTTCTACCATAATTTACTGTACTCATCTGTGTGGAGAGAAAACGTTAAACAGTAGAACAACTATCAGCAACCAGAGTGTACATTAAGCATCCACTGAAAAGGGTTAAAGTGCTTACCCAAAAGAGAGAGGAAATGAGAAAAGAAAAAATCCGCCGAGATCTGCATTATTACGTGGCGTCTGAGACGTTTCCTACAGTTAATGTAGATTCTATTGGGTCTGGTGTTCTGGTCTCAACAAGCACAATCAAAATCTTACCTGAACTGGTGGTGGTCTCGTGTCCAGTCTGACCTGCTACTTACACTGGAAAATAATGACCTTGATAGCTTTAGTGCTACTTCTTCTGCGATGAATGACAAAATCTTTCACACCATACATGACAGCAGTCGACCTTGTGACCTCCCGCTTGCCTGCGAAATGCACTCACCACTCCCCTGCGTATTTTGGGAGTTGCTCGACTGACATTTTATTAATCTAGTTCTCAGTCGAAACTGCCCAAAATTGTTTGTCCTTTCACCAGGGGCAGCATTATAAAATACTAGATATTATCTTTTTCGAAAAGGAATCGCTTAGAATATAAATGTCACAAAATCTATGAAATTAGTAGATGAAAAGAGACTTGATGCAAAACCAATTCAGAGTTGAGGATACAGTACCACAACGCCATCGTTATACTAATCTGATTTTCGTAATGATCTTCATTCAAAGGTTTTCTTCCAAGTTATTCACTGTATATATCTTTGATCTGTCAATATTTTGTCCAAAATAATGATTTCAACGTTATTTTGGGAAGAGCTGTCCGTAACTAGCACTCACAATGATAGCCTGTCAACTATCAAATTTTTACTTACCAATTAAAAATGCTAAGCACTTAAATCTTTAAGATTCAACCCTTACACCTCTCATTTTTATTTCTTTCTTTTATTTCGGTCTGTACTGCCGTCAATACTCCACCCGCAAACAATATGATGCTATCACTGCAGGTTTTATTTATAAAATAACACATCGACAGCTGTCCGATGCTTTTTCAGGTTTGTAATTTCTCCGCAGGCAGGGTCGGGCAACGTTTGTGTCTGCTAATTAAGCTCTTCGGAAATTGACCAGTGTCCTTTCTGGACTACTGAAGCAATTTTCACTGTTTTCTTTTCATTTTAATTTTAGTACATTAGGGGGAAAAATATCAGGATTTTCTCAGTTGAATGAAAATGTAAAGGTTGGGAGACGTAACAATTTGAGATTCGAAGCTAGATACAATCATCACCATGTTCGTATCATTACCAAGGGACAATGACAATAAAGTGAATTATCGCAGTTGATTTAAACAAGCGAAACGACCATTTATTTTATCTACCATTTACTTTATTTTTTCAATTCATGCAAATATAGACATTGTAATTATTTTGTGTAGAATCTGAAAAACTAAACAAATTGTCTATGCCCACAGAAAATAACAGCAGAAAAAAAACAGAGTATTAAAATAAAACACTTACAGCAGAGACAAGCCAAAAATAAACAATAATACTGTGTATTATTTCTAATATATCTGTTACAGTTTTTTTTTTCAGTCATTAAATAGGAAGGATGCACCTTATTAAATAGCTTGGAGCGCTTGGTTTAACTGGCTGTTCAAACAACAGTCTAAAAAGTTTAAAACATGCATTATTGGCTGCGCTTCACATACTACTAGTCAAAACAATGTTTAACAACGGATTTAAAAATAAATAAATAAACTAGAAATAAAAGAGTCCCATGCGAAGATGAGGACTGCAGTCAAAGATATGGATAGCACGCAGTGAGGAAAGCATGCATCGGTGAGGACAACATGCATCAGTTATCCACATACTCCCCCTTGATGCTAAGAGGGCTCACAATCTGATCTCTGAGTGTCAAAAATTGATCTGTTGCAACTGCTTTCGTGAAGATATCTGCCAATTGTTCTTTAGTATTGCTGTATTTCAATTCTACTACCTTCATCTGCACTAAATCTCGGATAAAATGATGCTTTAAATCAAAATGTTTTGTCCTGCTATGATGGACTGGATTCTTGGCCAATTTAATAGCACTAATGTTATCACAAAAAATAACTGTGGGCTGAACTTGAATCTCTCCAATTTCTTCAAGAAGTTTTCTAAGCCATAATGTTTGTGTACCTGCTGAAGTGACTGCAACATACTCTGCTTCTGTAGAAGAAAGGGCAACTATACTTTGTTTCTTTGAGCTCCAAGTAATCAAACCAGAACCAAAAGAAAAACAATTTCCAGATGTTGACTTTCGGTCATCCAAACTACCTCCCCAATCAGAATCACTAAAACCATCAAGATTGAACCTTTTAGAAGTGTAGTAATGAATACCAAAATCTAGAGTGCCTTTCACATACCTCAAAATTCTCTTGGCTGCCTTCATATGTATTTCTGATGGCTCTGTCATGTACCTTGAAATAAGTGAAACTGAATAAGCAATATCAGGTCTTGTATGAGTTAGAAACATTAAGCTTCCAACAATACTTCTATAAGTTGTCTCATCAACTCTTTCAGCACCATCATCTCTACACAACACAACTCCATGAGCAACTGGAGTGGAGACTGGTTTACAATCAACCATATCATGTTTCTTCAACATATCTTTAGCATACTTTGTTTGACAAATAAAAATTTTATTCTCCCTTTGATAAACCTCCATTCCTAAAAAATATTTCATAAGGCCTAAATCTTTCATCTCAAATTCATTCATCATGAAAACTTTGAATTCATCCTTCATCATAGAACTGCTACCCATATACAACAAGTCATCAACATACAAACTTACAATTAGAATATCATTACCTTCTTGTTTGTAGTAAAGGGTAGGTTCACTCTTACTTCTTTAAAAGCCATTTTCTTGAAAATATCCATCAATCCTAGCATACCATGCTCTTGGTGCTTGTTTGAGGCCATATAAAGCCTTCTTTAACTTGTAGACATGATTTTATTTTCCTTGCACTTCAAAACCTTGTGGCTGTTCCACATATACTTCTTCTTCTAAGTACCCATTCAAGAAGGCACTTTTCACATCCATATGATGGATGCTCCAATTCTTTTGAGCTGCTAATGAAATCAGCATTCTAATGGTCTCTTGTCTTACTACTGGTGCAAATGTCTCTTCATAATCAATGCCATACTTTTGAGTGAAGCCTTTAGCAACTAATCTTGCCTTATGTCTTTCAACACTTCCATCATTGTTACACTTAGTCTTGTAGACCCATTTGGTGCCAATTTTCTTCTTGTCATGTGGAATCTTTGTAAGCTCCCAAGTGTCATTCCTATGAATAGAATCCATCTCTTCTTGCATTGCTTGCATCCAAACCTCATTAATATATGCATCTTCAAAACATGATGGTTCAAAATCAGCCTTGGTAAGTAAAGCAAAATTCAGTGTTTCACCTCTTGGATTTTCTTCATGTGCTTGATTTGAACTCCTTTGATAAATGTCACTCAATCTTCTTACCTTCCCTGCAGAACTAGGACTTGAATCTGGACTTACACTTGGAATTGAACAACTAGATGAGGGGTTACTTGATGGATTTGTAGCACTTGGAATAGAAATATTAGTGGGCTGCCCGTGATCAATATCATCCATAATAACTTCATTTAAAACAGATTTTGACTTTTCCATATGGCCTTTTTGATGACCATAAACTCCCCCTTCATCAAAAATCACATCTCTTGACACAATAAGCTTATTAGTGAGAGGATTATATAACCTGTAAGCCTTACTTTCCTCACTATATCCAACAAAAATACATGACTCACTTTTGGGATCTAACTTTTTTCTTTTTTGATCAGGAACATGAACATAGGCTAAGCAACCAAAAACTTTGAAATAATTAACATTTGGTTTTTTCTCATATGGAGTCATCTTGTCAAGTGCACTAGTGGGACTCCGATTGAGAATATATACTGCTGTAGCAACTGCATCTCCCCAAAAAGAATTACTTAATCCTTTTGTTTGTAGCATGCTTCGTGCCATCTCCACCACTGTACGATTCTTCCTTTCAGCTACACCATTTTGTTGAGGTGTGTATGCAGTGGTGAGTTGTCTTCTAATGCCATGCATATCACAATAACCTTGAAAGGATTTTGAACAAAATTCTCCCCCACGATCAGTCCTTAAGCATTTGATTTTGCACCCTTTGTCATTTTCTACAAGGGCTCTAAACCTTTTGAATGTCTCAAGAGCTTCACCTTTGGTCTTCAAAAAATAAACCCAACACTGTCGTGAGTAATCATCAATAAAAGTAATGAAATATGACGACTTACCCAAACTCTTTGTCTGCATAGGACCACAAATGTCTGAATGAACTAACTGGAGTGGATAATGGGCCCTCCATGCATTGCCTTTTGGAAATTTCTCTCTTGCATGTTTTCCTTTAGCACATCCTTCACAAACTTCCTTGTGCTCTTCAACCTTAGGCAAACCAGAAACTAATGCTTTTGATGTTAGAATCTTCAAACTATGAAAATTTAAATGCCCATACCTGAGATGCCACAACCAACTTGTATCCTCATATGCCATATTGACAAGATTCTTGTTATGTTCACCAAACTTCAATGGAAACATCCTATTCTTTGGCATAGGCACAACTGTTACCACCCTGTTTCCTTGATTCTTATCATAAATTGTACATTGTTGATTTTCAAATACAACTTTATAATTCTTCTCACATAATTTTCCAACACTTAACAAATTATGCTTTAACTTTGGAGTGTAATAAATGTCTTTAACACTCTTCATACCTTCTTTTGTATGGACTTCCATAGCTCCTTTTGCAGCAACCTCCAGTGATTTGTCATCACCAAGCTTGATCTTGGATTTAAAACTTTCATCCATTATAGAAAAAAGTTTTTCATTCCCTGACATGTGGTTAGAATAACCTGAATCTAAATACCAAACATCTTTAGAAACATTTTCAGCTTTGTCATAAGATAAAAATAAATTGTCTGGAGGATTCTCATCACCTTCTTGAGCATAATGAACACTTTTACCATTATTACCTTCTTTTAATCTACACTCATAATTAAAGTGGCCATACCTGTTACAATGATAACACTAAATATTTCTTTTATCAAATCTACCTCTACCTCTTCCTCTGAAACCACCTCTTCCTCTGAAGCCACCTCTACCTCTATTTCCTCTTGAGTAATTCTGATTTTGACCTCTACCTTGGCCTTGATTACTCTTGATGCTACTATTTGTATCTTCATTCTTTGTGATTTGTAATTTGGAGGAAAAATCTTTCTCTTCACTTTCTCCAAATGAATCTCTCAATCTTTCTTCATGAGACATCAAAGATCCAACTAGATGATCAAATTGAAGGGTAGACAAATTCTTGCTTTCTTCTATGATTATGGCAACATGGTTCCACCTTGGTGTGAGAGACCTCAACACCTTTTTGATCACAACCTCATTGTTCACAATTTCACCAAGTGTAGCCATCTTATTGACCACATATTTTACTCTGACACAATAAGTACTCACACTTTCAGCTTCTTGCATCTTTAAATTCTCGAATTATCTCTTCAATTTCTGTAACTTGACAACTTTGACTTGATCACTACCTTGGTAAGCTTCTTTTAGAGTCTTCCAAGCATCCTCTGCTGTCTTTGCTCCTGCAATTCGCGGAAATAAGCTCTTATCTAGAGCTATTTGAATATGAAATAAGGCTTGAGCATTCTTCTTCTTAGCCTCCTTCTTAGTTGTTTTATCATTTGTTGTGAGGGCATTCCAATCAGCTGGCTCTGCATAACCTGATTCAATAATCTCCCACAAATCTTTTCCTATCAAAAAAGTCATCATTTTGATACACCAATAATCATACTCATTTCCATCAAATTCTGGAATGGGCAAGGAGTTAGAATTTGACATGATAAATTTTTGGCAAAATTCCAACTACTAAATCTTTAACCCAAAAGAAAAAAACCCTGCTCTGATACCAAATGTAGAATCTGAAAAACTAAACAAATTGTCTATGCCCACAGAAAATAACAGCAGAAAAAAATAGAGTATTAAAATAAAACACTTACAACAGAGACAAGCCAAAAATAAACAATAATACTGTGTATTATTTCTGATATATCTGTTACAATTTTTTTTTCAGTCATTAAATAGGAAGGATGCACCTTATTAAATAGCTTGGAGCACTTGGTTTAACTGGCTGTTCAAACAACAGTCTAAAAAGTTTAAAACATGCATTATTGGTTGCGCTTCACATACTGCTAGTCAAAACAATGTTTAACAACGGATTTAAAAATAAATAAATAAACTAGAAATAAAAGAGTCCCATGCAAAGATGAGGACTGCAGTCAAAGATATGGATAGCACGCAGTGAGGAAAGCATGCATCAGTGAGGACAACATGCATCAGTTATCCACATTTTGTATGGACTAAGAAATGTGTAACAGATTTGCATAGCGATGCTTTTGTCTCACAGATTAACAGTCTAAAAGTACAAATGTGACTAATCTCACTTCTAAAGTACAAATGAAATGAAAATAAATAATGCACTGAATACATGAACCATTATAACATTTACATTTGAAATGAAAAGGATTTACAATTTGTATATGGAAATGAAATTGATTAAGATGACGATATAAGAAATCGTGATGTTACAGTGATCAATTTATAACCGACAAACGATATTCCACACATCTCAAAATTGAGGTAATAATTTTTTGGATCAGAATAAATATATATATATATATATATATATATATATATATATATATATATATATATATGATTGAAAAGTATATTTTAATGATATAAAAGTCTATAGTATAATGTTAGTCATATAAAAAAGAAGGGTTGAAAAGTCACATTTTAGAATCAAAGTCACACCAAATTAGATAAGTTATGAAAATAAAATGACAGTAAAAAATCATAGATGGTCACATCATGTATCCACTATGACATTTTTTGCCCTTTTTCATCTGAACTTAAGTCCATCCCTCTGAATAATCAATATCTAGCGGACTAGAAAGAACTATCAAAAGCACAAGATTATGATGAGGATTGAATATTCGCCAATCTTTATTAGATTCAAATGTTTCAAATTCATGTGATCTCTTGATACCTCCTCCTGTAGCATTACCTATGTATGTCATTTAGTAAGAATAATCTACCATAATCAATACTCCAATAACCTATGAACCTTCTTTCTTCCTTGTGCCATCTTTAGAATTTTTGATGTCTTTATTTGAAAAAATGTGCTCATGTAGTTGCTAGCCTTTAGGATTAAAAGACTGGTCCCTATTCTTTTTTGGCTTGCCTACATGAGGATAGACCCCCCAGAGATGGCCAATTTGGTGTCAAAAACAATATCTAAAGGCAATGTTTTCCGAATCTAAGGTTTGGATTCGATGGAGATTTTCATGTTTCAAATGGATTCTATCTAGGAGACCTTTACTAAGGTCCACTTTCACACAAATATAGGCATAGGGAAACACCCCTTGTATTGACCACTCAATATCCATCTTGAAGAATTTTCCCAATGATTTACCAATGGCTTCACATACTAAGGGTGCTAGAAGGGAAGAGGGAGGTTTGGGAGTTGAACCCAAATCGACATTTTGGAAACCACCATTGTCGATGAATCAATGTCAAAGAACCGGGGCATAACAAAGGCCCCAACTCTTCCTCAAAACCACTGACCCTCCTTCCAAACTTTTTGATAATCCTTAGTTTCAAAAAAATGAACTATGAAAAAACCTTTAAAATAAAAATGGATCATGCATTCATTAATCTAGGTAGCATATACCCATTGATGCAAATCCATTGACCGAGGGAAGGATCCATTAAGTTTCCTAAAAATCACTGCATAATCATTAAATTCAGAAATCAACCCAATTACCTCAGTAAGAGAGATCTCCAATAGGCACTTAATCTGAATTCTAAACGATGTATGAAATGGGAGAAAATGAAGGGAAAGTTGAAGGAGATTTAGGGCGAGTCATTTTTGAAATAATATCTAGAGTTATGTTTCATAGAGCCACTATCAGCTGCAAACAATCCAGATGCCATACTACAAGTCAAGGGAAATATGGTTTTCAATCACATTGCAGACCTATCGTAGATCCCAACATGCACCGTAGGCCTTTACTCGCCTAGTAGGGTTTCCGTCGCCTATTTCCTTTCCAACTAATAGATTTTCCAAAAAAGAATCTCGTCCAGCCATGGATTTCAAACCTCAGACATCCCATCCCTAGGCTCATGCGAATGATGTTATAAATGGAAATTTCTTGGTGACATCTAGATGTATTTAGGTTGTTGAGGAAATATTTATTTTTAATTATATATAATGTAAATTACAAGTATAAAAGAACCGTGAAAACATGGACTGATTTGTGAATTTACAGTTCATGTCCTTGTCAGACATCAGCCCATCAAAAAGTTAAGAGATGTGTGTTTAGCATCTAATTTTTAGGTAAATGGTTAACTCCACTCATCCTAACTCGTCGTGTTTATTAGGTGTTATTAATAAAATTTTGGATGTATATGTTTTTTTAAGAAGTTGTATATTCTATTTGTAATCATCTCATCTTTTTGAAAAGTATTAGTGATTTTAAATAAATAAGTTTAAATAGAGATCTTGTGTAAGATGAAGAATAATTTATTGAATATTTGTATTGAGCTATACTCGAAGGAGGTTGCCTCCATTTAAAGGCTCCTGATACTTTTTATGTATTATTATTTCAATACAATAGTGATATCATTTTTCAATTCAATGACTAATTATTATATTTCTATTGTTAGATTAATCATTGTGTAAGTAGGATCCTAACATCTTGTATTAGAGGATTTTCCATGACTGTGTTGGTATTATTTCAGTGGTTTATATATATTTATGATTATCCACGATACGCTCTCACCTAACTCAATCAAGATCTTAGTGATTAGAAAATGGGAGTGTAATTGGCATAACTAAGATTTTTGCCCCAAATCTGCCCAATTTTTTTACCCTCTAGCAAATAGTTTCTCTTTTATGTTAGAAAATATGTTTAGATTGTTTTAAAATTCCTATTAAACTATAATTATAGGCTAATAAATTATCATTTCTACCTATTATCTTTAAAGTGAGGGGTTAAGCCCCAAAAGTTAAGCCATTATGCAATAATATATGCAGATTTTATCTTCCCTATACCTTAAGGTATATTAGAAAATATTAGTACTTTTATTTGTCCATATGAAGCATTCATTAATTTTTATTTTGTCAAACATTAAAAGTGATTAGCCTAGATAAATTACTTACACTATAACTCCCAAATGAGATAATCAACTATGATATGATTCAATCACCCACAGTTAGAGCAATGAAATATTGGGTTGACATTGTTTGTAAATGAGATAAGTATATTTGGAAGTTCACAAAAAAAAAACACATAATAGTAACCTTCAGTTTCATAACCCTAAATCGCTTAGAGTTGCATATTTACAATAGTGTTTTGTTAAAAATATAGTCACTGTAGCAGTCAAAATGTCACTTATTAAAATTTGTTTGATTTTTTCAATGTTGAGGCATGTACAATTATCTCATTAAGCTGATCATTATGGTATATAACTCTTACAACACTTTCCAAATAACTTTACAACCCCCTATATGGTGCTACTAACTTGATTAATGGACATGGAGACTCAACATGTTGGCTTTCTAGCAGAAGTGCATGCCATATATCATGACCTCTAATACCAACTCTCTAGTGTCAATGCCCAACAAACAAGCATGATAGACACTCTCTAAGAGCTAACTACATGTAATTTCGGGATTGGTCCTAGCATTATTTCTTAACACACAACCAATTTAGGGATAATTCTTCATGGTTGTAAATAAAATGTTTGAAAATTTTATGGTAAAAATATGCCAACTTAGATCTATGTTAAAGAATAATAATTTTATTTGCATTACATCCCATTTTAGGAAAAGTTCCTATCGCCTCTTTCAACCTAGAGAATAAATTTTTCTAGTGGTTTCGATCGTACAAATAGGCTAATCTTATTCCCCAATAGACAAAAAATATATAATCACAATTATTTTGCTTTGGATCAAGTATATATGAAGATTTAACAAAAGCCCTATCGAAATTATCACAGATTGGTTATGTTTGAAAATATGAGATTTTTTTTGGAAAAATAGACAACATAATAAATGGTTTGACTAATGAATTTTTATTTTTTCAATACCAATAAACTAAAATAAGATATTAGAATCGATATGAATTATTTTAAACCATAAGGTATGAAAATAACCATTGATTTAGTTAAGTTAATACAAGAAAGTTCAAAATACAACACAAATCCTCCAATTTCCAACCATTTTATTATTCCATACCACCCGACTAACATTAACTCTAAACCTAATAAATACACCTATAAAATGCATATTAGATGTTGAGATGTGGGCTCAATAAAAATAGTGACTATGTTAGAATTGTGATGATAAATTCACACAAGGACATCAAAAACTACTATAATTGATTTATGTAGAGTCCCATCAAAAGTTTTAAGAATGGGAAAAGGCACCACAATCTCTAAATGAATAAAATGAAGATGACCATAATGTTTTAGAGGATCCAACAAGAGAAATTTTGGTGCACACATTGGTTGGCATCAACTCCACACAAAATGAAGATCAAAGGGTACTTTAAAAAACATCCCTTCACAATACTCATTGAGCTTGGATACACTCATAACTCTCTTGATCCTCAAGTAGCCAAACAAACTGATTATTATGGGTATCCCTAGTTTAGATTTTAATCCATGATAACCAATGGTAGGGCATTACCTAGTTATGGAAAGTATTATGATTTTTGAATTTACGTGTAGGAGTATAGTTTAAATTTAATAATTTTTTTGGGTATGTCGTTGAGGTTGTGATGTGTTTTGAGAACATATTGTCTTTAGATACTAGATCTTATACTATGAGACTCTTTTTAATTGTGGATTCAACTCACCAATAAGATTCAACAACACATATTTAAAGGAATCACTACAATCTCAAAAAAATTCAATATCTCTCATCGAATGGATAAATTTTAGAAAAAATATCGCATGTGACTATTACTTAGATTTGTGCCACCCAGGTCAGTGAATCATCCGATCCCAATCACCCTCCATAATTATAAGAACTCTTATCTATTCATGAAATTTTATTTGAGGTACATAAATATTAATTCTATAGCATCCGTAAGATCATGGAATCCAACATGATTTATGTGGTGCATTTCCCAAAATTCATCCTTAACATTATTCATTTCCCAGAAATAATGAAATCAAAACAATTATGCTATCCGTAAGATCATGGAATCTAACATGATTTATGTGGTGCATTTCCCAAAATTCATCCTTAACATTATTCATTTCCCAAAAATAATGAAATCAAAACAATTATGCTAGAATTCTTGAATGTAGGATTTAAGATACATAAAATTAGTCGTTAATCTTTAAATCCCCATGTTACTTATATAATAAAATATGGGTATTAGTGATTTTATATTGATTTTTGAGCATTGAATAAATTCACAATCAATGACAAGTTTTTGATCCCTATGATTAATGAGTTACTAGTTGAATTGTATGGGACAACTTATTTTTAAATTTATAATTATGATTTGGATATCATGACATCTATACCAAGGAAATTTCTATTACTGCGATGGTATATGAAATTCATGAGGGTAATTATGAGTTTCATTTAATTCCCTTCGGCCTCACCAATGCTCTATTCATCTTTCCAGGCTTAATTAATAATATCATTTAGCTATTTATTGGAAACTTCATCCTAATATTATTAAATGGCATCCTTTATTATTACTATATTTAGGAAAAACATCTATTATATTTTTACTAAGTCGTCCAACTCCTTTCTAATAATCAGGGATATGCAAAATGGTTGAATTATGCTTTTGGACAAAAGGAGATTGAGTGTTTTAACGCGTTGTCTCAAAAAAAATGCAATAAAGCGAATCCCAAAAATATTAAAAATTGAGCTAAACCGAAAAGAATAAATATTATTTCATGGAGTTTTTTCCTAACATGATATTATATAAAGTTCATCTTGTAGTATGAGAAACTTCTCAATCTATTGACAACCATGTTGACAAAATATAAATTTCAATGATCAAATTCAATAATAAAGGCCTTTGACCTTTTGAAATACGCAATTTGAATTAGGCCAATTTTATCTATGCTTGACTTATACATACCCTTTATCATTTAAATTGATGCTTTAGACTATGGAATTGGAGTAATCCTCATGCATAAATGTCAACCTATTGCCTTCAACAATAATAACCTTACAAGAAAATAATTTTCCCACTTCACATATGAGAATGAAATTATTGCTATCCTTCATGCACGTAACAAGTGGTGCCCGTAACTAGTTAAGAGACACCTAAATATAAATTTATCACTATAGTCTAATGTAAATATTTGAGAAAAGAACCTCCTCACTCAAGCAATAGAAGTGGGTAAAAAAACTAATTTGGGATGTGAATATGAGATTACCTATAAGAAAGCTAAGGAAAGTATTGTCACATATGCATTGTCTCACAAGTATGAATAAATGACATTTTATTGCACATTATATTTAACCATATTAGAGTGGGTGCACAAGGTACAAATATAATGGACCAAGGATGTCAAGATTCAAAATATCATAAAAAAGTGACCACTAATCCTTCATCCTAGTTATATGACTCTTGGGAGATCACTTTACATGGCACATAGCTTTTATAGTAGTTTTCCCTTAATCGCCACTAAGAGAATATTCTATAAGAATTTCACATTTCTCCATCAGCTGACCACTATTAAAAAAATGAAAGATTACACTAAATTATTGTAAAGGGCATTAAACATGACATCAAAAATATTATGGAAAAGTCACACTCTTTAGTACAAGAAATAAATGTAGACCACATGCATGCTTCAACCCTTTAGGTATAGTCTAATATTTTAATAGACTTCATTGAAGGACTACCAAAGTTAGTAAGTAAATCAATGATACTAGTGGTAGTGGATCACCTCTATTAATATGCTCAATCATGTTCCCTCATTTATCCATTTACCACCTCCATTGTTTCCCAACTACTTTTGAATCAGATATCCTACCTCCATGGGATACCTACTTCATTTTTTTTAATCATTATTCCACCTTTACTAGTCACTTCTAGAAAGAAATTCTCCACTACTATTTTTTTTATAATGGCTAAAAGGAGTGTTTTGAAAGGTGTCTCACCTTTATACAAAGGATAAAATTATATAGCAATAAAATACTAAAAGATGCACCTCTACTATTAGAAAATAGAAAATTCCCTAAATAAGTTATAGATAAATGTCCAAAAAACAACAAATAAACAAAAAACAAGATCAAAGCCTATGATTCTCCAAGTTATTCTCCTTTATGGGATTAGAAGGTCATGTTCAGTAGTTCTCGGCCCTTCTTAACAAGACCTTTTTTATTCTTATTTACAATAGTCCATTCCCCTTCCTCCCCTAAAACTAGATGGATGTGAATAGAGACTTCAATTGAATTAATGGGATCAGATCTCAGTATTGGATCATAATTTATTTAACCTAATCTTGTAACAGCAAATGAATCTAGTTGTTTTCTTTCATTTCTAGGGTTATTTTCTTCAATGACATTCACCAGCATATACTTATTCTCATTTGATTCTCTAGTTATTTTTTTCTCTAGGTGTTTCAAAATCTAAGTTCGAGTATGATTCCTCATTATCATCATCACTCAAAACTTTAACCATTAAATGTTCCTCTAGAGCATCTTTCCACAAAGAATTCCCCTATTTTTCTTGACAAAATAGTAATTTGTAACCAAATTCCTAATTTGGAAACACCTATGAGATATGAAGGGAATATCCTCATAGCCAAGGGATTGTGTCCAGTGGTGATCCTTAAATTCTCCACTACTATGCTACCTAGCTAAAAAGGAGTTATGCCTACTACCATAAATAGATGGTCAAAAAAATATCAGCAAATGATTACAAACCTATCTGCGTTTCATTGCCTTCGATCAAAAAAATCATTAAATTAAATGTTTACCACTTTTTCAATTGTGTTAAAACTCCACATGCCACACTATCACCAAGATGACACTTTATTAAGTTGTCTATGGACAACCAATGCCCTGTTTTTAAACATATATTCTAATAACTTTCAAGGTACAAGCAATTGATACCACACTAAGTATTTGTGCATATTTCCTTCACACTATTAAACATAATCTCCCTTTAGCATAGAACTACTTGAAGTAATAAGAAGATCAACACTTTTTGAAATGATATTTTGACACATGTGACATGGTTTTTCTTTGAGTATAGTCCTAGAAGAAGTGATCTTTGAGGTTGATGGGTCATAAAAAATTAGTATCCAATCGAGCAGTCCTTATAAAGTGCTCTAAAAGATTGACCTTGTGTCATAAAAGTTTGAGATTCTCTCCTCACCCAAGATCCACTTATTTTCAATGTATTAGGTCATAAAAATGTCATTTTTAATCATGTGAGAGCCCAAATTGCACTTCCAGAGCTCAACACTAAAAAATCTATCCTCTTGAAACCATTTTATATCCTCAATAGGTTCTCCAACCATCTTTGTAATTATTTTATCATAGATATGATGGTGAAAAAATATGGCATGCAAATAGAAGACACAATGCAGCCTCCCCGTACTCTAGTTATAAAATCAATTTACTCATCTCAAGTTTTACATCCAAATTTTTTTAAAGGGTGTAATATGACCCACTCATTCTGACTCTTTTAGTTTGTAATAGGTTTTATTAAAAAATAGGATGCATATGTTTTGTAAGTCATTACATTTTTTATTTATAATTATCTCACATTTTTGTAAGTGGTAATTTTATTGAATATATTAGTTTAAATAGAGAGCATGTATAAGAGGATAGATCATCTATTGAATAGTTGTATTGAGTTTACTCAATGGAAGTTGTCCCTTTGAATAGACCCGTGATACTTTTTAGTGTGCTTTTGTTATTTCAATACATTATTGTTATCTTCTTTTAATTTAGTAAATTATTATTATTATTTTTATTTCTAGATTAATTTTTGTGTAAGCAGAGTCGTAACACAGATCAGAGATTTTCATGAATCCATAAAATATTTTTTTGACTTTTTATAATAAAAATTAAATGTTGTATCAATTTAAATAGATTATTTAACTTCCATATATATATATTTGAATAAATTCCATTTTAATAAAAATTATAAATTCCATCACAAAAATATGAAACTTTAACAAAAAAAAATTATGATTAAAATATTTTAATAAAATTAATAAAATAATAATTTTTAAAAAAAAAAAAAAATTACACAATAATCATTTTCATTTTAAAAATACAAATGAAATCAAATTAAATGATATAATAAATAATTAATTATATAATTTATACTTCAAATAAAAAGCAATAGTACAAATCTAAATTTGTCAATAGAAACGAAATGGAATTAAAAAATAATATAAAAAATCATATTAGTGAAAGAAATTAATAATAAATCAAGGGTGCTCCAAAGATCTCATTAGAGATGATAAACCATGCTAGGATATTTTTGCATATGATCGTATTAATAAGATGATTATTTTTATTTTTTTTCAACTTATAATGCATGGAAGTTCCAACGAATCGACCTTATATGACATGATTTTGTTTCGAATGAATGCTTTTTAATATATTTTTTAAAAAACTTAAGAGGCATTTATATAAACCGTGGAAGTCCTCACATAATCAAATATTATAATTTTTTAAATAGTTTATTTAGAAAAAACATTTTATATATAATATAATATTTTTAAAAATATTATATTTTATAATTAAAAAATATAAATATAATTATATAATTAAAACCTAATTCATTGTATATATCTAATAAATTTATAAGTTAAAAATTAACTATTTATAAATATATTCACTATTAAAAAAATATTAAATATATTATTAGCAAATCACTAATTTCAACTTACAAACTCATCTAATGGTTAAGCATAATTTAGATAATAAAACTAACATTTATTTACTTTCTTAAAATATATTATAATGAACCAAATTCTAAAAGATCATCTATGACTACAGCATTTCATGTATTTTAAGTAGGGTTGCAGGTCTCGTCCCTGAAGACACCATTCAGAGACTGTCAGCTTCTCCTGACCCGTCTCAATTCCCTTTAGTCACGTCTGCGAAAAAAATCGCTGAAAAAAGAAATACAAACCCTAAAACGCGGAAAGGAAACCCTAAAAATGCTTTATTTTCGCATATCTCGATTGGCGATCGTGAAAATATATGCATTTTTTACGTCTTGTGCGCCATTCCCACGTATTGCATTGCATTTTTTTAAGGTCGTTTTCCGTTTTTCTTTGGTCAGTCTCTATTTTTTGCATGGTCGTTCACCGCACTTCTTTGCCTATGATAGATATACACGGTAGATTCTAATTTCAATAATATGTATATAAAATATAAATATTTATAATTTAAAATAAATTGTTTTTTAAATTATTAATATATTAATTTTTTATGATATACATATATATTGGTGTTTCCTTGCGTTTATCTCATTTTTCTTTTTAAATGGTACACCTGTACTTGTACTCTTCTCCTCATTCCCGTACATCTACATGTGACCTAAAACCAGTGATCAAAATTGCACCAGTCAGTACCCGTCTAAAGGGTTCCAAATTGTCTCATAAGTGCACTTTCAAATTTGCTAGTAAAAAGAAATTATAAATCTGAAGTTTCCCATCATGGTTGAAGTATCAAATTTTTTTCACAATTATAAAAAAGAAGGGCTATCTTACTGCATAACCGTCAAACACAACTTGGCAATTTCCACGAATCTATGGTGACTCGAGTCAGTGACAGCGTGACAGGATTAAGAATGGGAAATATTTGATTTGATATAAACCAGTTAATAACTTAATAGCTAATAGTAATTTGGATGAGGATCGCATTCACTTAAACGCCTTAGCCCTAAATTTGTTTTCATGGAAGCAATTAATACTATGCCCTTTACTCACGACTCCGAGTCTGACGGCGGTGGCAGTGGCATAGCTGGCAGTGGGCAATGGGCGTCAGGTCACGCGGCGCAGGTGACTCTCACTCACCATTCACACAGACACCAATTTCACCATTACTCTTAATAGGCTAGTGCAGTATTTCGAGTGTCGACGCCGTCGTCAAGTTGTACAACGATGGATCCATTGTCCAGGCAAGGGCACCATGTTTAACCATTCCTCCATTGCAAAAGAGTTAGAAGCATGTGTTATACAAAGACGTGGTGTTCAGTGAGTATGTGGGGTTGTGGGCACGGCTCTACCTACCGCCCTAGGCTAAGGAATCCAAGATGCCTATGCTATTTTATTATCACGACGGTGGGTTTTGCTTCTTTAGCCCTTCAAGTCTCTTATGATTATCTTTGTAGGCTACGATTCATGAAGCATCTCAAACCCGAAGCGGTGTGCAGTTTTTTTCTGTTTCTGTTTATTTTATTTTCTCTGTATGGTATTGGTAACCATTTTTACTGGATATGCTTTCGATGAAATTGCACGATCAGGATTAAGTATCTACTTTTGGTTTTAGGTTTATGCTTAGGGGAAAGAGAAGAAGCCACGATCCATATTGATACAGCAGTCCGTCTCGGAATTGTCATCACTCGCCATACTCGCCATTCGCCCGGTATATTGCAGTATGTTTTTGTTTTTGTTTTTTTTTTAATTTTAAAAGATATTATTTATATTATATAAATATATATATAATTTTATTTTTATTTATATCTATAATATTAAATTTTAGTGAGATTGATAATTTACAGTGAGATTGATCTCATAATGATATATTTTATATATATAACAAATTAATATTATAAATATATTAAAAAATGAAGCATATGTATTCACTCGAGATATATATATATATACTGAAAATTAGTATTATAAATATATATAGAAGTGAAACAAAATATATATTTATATATAATTTGATTTTTAATATATATATTTAATATTTTATGAATATATATATAAATGAATATTTATATATTTACCTATATATTTATGTATATTTATATATGTGAAAGAGAGAGAGAGAGATTTAATATTATTATATATATTTATCATAATAATTTAAAAGGAGATTGGTTTTATAAAAATGAAACAATATAATTCATTTATTATTATTGTAAGGCAAAGTGTATCTTGATGATCATTTTGTACTTTGATCCTAAATTTCTCAACATTTTTAGAAGAATAACATTTTGAATGAAACCTTTTCTATTCTTAATTTATTAGCCCTGAAGGGATAACTATTAGTATTGAAATTATTAGTCCTAAAGGGATAACTATTCGAATTGATTTGTTTTAACTTCTAATTAAACTATTCATTTTTCACCAATCAAAACTTATTATTTTTTATGTATTGAAAATTTTTAAGCTTTCCAATAGTTATTGTGTGTATTTGTTAACAAAACAGATGGAAAAAATTATTTAACTAAATTTTGATTTGTCAAGACTATCAACATGTTATTATAAATAAAGGTGCTGATGTCATCAATATTAATAATAGTAACTATCAAATTTGATTGCCTAAAACTTTGAAAAGTTGAAAATGGAAACATTGCCCTCCACAAGTCATCATAACGTAAATTGTCAATGATTTACTGCAGATTTTTACATAGTAGAAAAAAAAGGCTATCTCTAAAGGACTGGAAATCTTTCAATCAATAGCATGGCCTTTGAGAGCACTTTTGTTTTGTCAGACACATTTTTATACTCATTTGTGCCATAGCACGTAATTTTTTGATGTTTGTTTTGACAATGAAATAATTTAGTTCTTCTAGTGGTATGTAATTTAACAACGATGATAGGATGAATCTCAATTTGAATTTATACACACTTTATTCTATGAATATGTACCACACATTTATTTTCAAACAAATTTTAAGCTCTCAAATGCTTTGAGTTGACTATGGGTGATGTTTTTTTATGCATGATGGGTGTCTAAACTCTTAAATTTTGAATGTCACTGGTAAATGTGCCATTGAAGTAAAGGGCTAGAAGCCAAAGGTGAATTTATCTGTATATTTACATTTGTAACTTAACATCCATATGGTGTATATTTGAAATTTTTATTTTTACTAGTATGATTACTGTTATGATTGATGGTTGCCATGCTAAAGGATGTTGATACTATCTCTTATTTTCTTATAATGTCCATATGGTTTTTTGTTATGATGATATATATTCATAGGACAAATATAACCTGAAATAGCCTTTTGTCTTCATTCTTGTACTGATATTGGTTGGAGCTTTACATGTATTATGAAATTTAAGTGATGAGTTTACTAAAATCTGAGTTTCTTATCTAACATATTGAGGATAAGCATCAAGATTGTTATCAATTCAAACATTTTGAGTCAAATCTACCAAATCTAAGAAGAATGCCCTACCAAGTAATTTTGTTAATGGAGGTTTTAATGCTGCAAGAAGCAAACCCTTATAAGCCATTAGTTTCTAAATTAGCATATTTCCTTTAAAATAGACTATTTATTTCATAATTAACTTCATTCCTCAAAGACACTGTCAGTTTCCAAATAGCTTGATTTCCATGTCTCAAGAGTATGCATATATATAAGTAGGGGAGGCACATGCATAGAACACGCTACTAGGAAATTATTGACTTACTAGTTAATGCTTTTCTCTGTTAGGAATCTCTCAACACAAAAGTCAATTTGATATGGTAGTTCAGACAGTTGTGCTTTTAATGGGGGTTTCATCCTCCTTGACACAAGGAGTAACGCTAGTAATTATGACAAGAAATAAATGAATTTTTGGTTTTTTTTTCTTCTACATCTTAATAGCTCCATGGTATTTATTTTTTCATTATAACTCTACTTTAACATTTCTTGATGGATTGGATTATGTATATTTGTAGCTACTTGATGGATTGGATTATGAAAATCTATAGTTAAATATTCCATCAAGACTTGACACTATTTACCATGCTAGTGGAATTATTTACCATGCTAGTGGGATTATTTACCATAAGCATCCTCTTTTTCTAATTTGTTTAGAATAATTATGAACTGCGATTACCTTATAAATGATGTTTGACATTGGGCGACTTAGTTTTTGGACTCAGAAGAATAGACCTACAAGATGACTACATAGCAGCTTAGCACAACAAGTCACTTAGGGCATGCTGAATGATGACTATGATAGAAATTATGAGCCAAATGTGGGGTTTTATGGTTGTACAAGATGCACACTGAGCTACCATTATGGTCAATTTATTTTTATTTTAGTTTTTTTTAGAGATTTTTTTATTTATGCTACAACGCCAAACCCTAGCAAAAACCATGTATATTCTTTATTTCTGAAGAGTCCTCAGCTCTGTTCTCTGATCGATTATTAGTTCGATATTGGCTTAAATTATAAATAAAATCATGGAAGACTCCAATAGTTGATGATGGCAGTTCTTTTGATAGTAAGGATAGTGTAGGATTTGAACTTCAATGTGGGGGATTTACATTCGAGGCATTATGATTTGTGAGACACCTATTATTTCTATATTCTAATTCTAAATTTTTTATTGTTACAAACTACCATTAAGGGAGTAATTTTTTACTATTACTGACTATTCTCAAAAAAATACATAGTTCCATTAGGTATATATGAATTGTTAGACTCATAATTTTGTTTGCATATACATGAAATTTTTTTGTTTTACAAAGATTGGATATGATTCCAATCAAGACAATCAACTATAATGAGATATTTTATAATTACCTTGGAACACTAGTAATTGTTAATTCACATTTGTTAGGTCCAAGCCATTTCCAATTGCCAATGAAATTTCTAATTTAAATTTTCTTTTAAAACAAGGTTCCAAAGAATATATAACATATTAAATTACATGGGGTTGAGAACCTAAGGTTATATTCTACTTTTTACCTATAAAACATTTCTTTATGGGGTTGAGAACCTAAAATATGAGTATGTGGTATCATGGTGTAACCAAGTTTTCTAAAAATGCCTTAATAAAATAAAAAGGCAATCATCTCCAAAAGAATAATTAAATAGTGGGTTAAGTGTAGGCTTTTTTATACTTAAATATTGGATCATATACTAGTATATTTATATATTTAGAAAAATAACACTTACTCTTCATTAATAAGGTCAGTTTAATAGGTCAACATATTAAGCTCAACTTGGATTGAAATAATTCAAAGAAAAAACATTAAGTCATAATATGCATATAACTTTGATCAAGGATTAAAAACATAATATGTTTGGAACTTGCATAAGGGTTATGATGAACTCAAAGACAATTACAATGCTAGGTACTTTGATTTTATCTATTTGGAATAAAACTAAACACCAAATTGATTAATCAAATATGTAATGTTAAAAACTTATTTTTTACTAAAGATGTAATGTTAAAACTCTATTTGTATGAGATATGATCTTGTATAAAACCTTAACAATATAATATAGACAAAATAATATATTCAAACAAAATAATGTTAAAACCTCAAGGCTTATGGAATCAAATAAAGGTTTTAGACAAACATGGGTCTGAGTGTTGAAAAAAAAAAGTAATGAATTGGTATTAAATCCATCTCTTTGCAATGTCTTTCCTCTATTTCCAATGTATATACAAATTTCAATCACTTTTTTATGTTTAGACAATATTTAAATACATATTCCACATATACTTTGTTCTTGTTATGCTTACAATGTACATATAAAAATTGGTGACTTCTATAAATGATTTTTTACACATAAATACGTTACATTGATTTCAACTATTTCATGCTAACACTTTTCAACAACATAAACATCAACTACAATATGTTATCCATGACAAAGGTAGGCATTAGTCGTTATGCTACCCTTGTTCAAAGAGATACAACACTATAATGATTTTTTAACTAAATAATAAGTAAAGGCAAAATCTACTAACTCTCATAGGGACTTGATGCATGGTTCCCTTATTTTATCCATGTAAATAATTTTAGTATAATTATATTTTAATAAAATATTTTAATCATAAAACATATGTCTAACATGTTTTTCTAATTTGTGGTAGGGCATATATATTTTTCACACACTACAATTTTTATTAAAATACAAATACTTTTCAAATTTATTTAATAAATATATTTTGATGTAACATGAATATTATTCTTATCAAATTATTATATGTGTTGCATTTGCACTATTCTCCAAATTTAAATACATTTAGGAGATAATAGATTTTATCTGATATTTTAATGACACGTGTACTAAATTTACTCTTGTCAATCAAAGTGCAACTATTTTTTACAACTTTCATCACCAAAGTGTTAGATGTATAAGTGCTCTTAAAGTTGAAATTAAGGCTTGCCTTCAAATTTGATCACTTCTCATAACTATGGTTTTCAATTATTTTAAAGATATTATTATGTTTTTAGACCTTTAATTTATATTTATGGTATATGAGGGTGTTGAAAAAATATTGTAATTATGTGTTATAGTTGAATTCTTACTAAGAGATGTTTTATAGGAGTTTAATGATGTATTTAAAAATTCTATAAAAAAATTATATTGATAGGTGTTTTACAATTATAGTATTCAAGTGAGTTGTTCATAAGTATATTCGATCTTGAATTTGATGTTTATTTAATTATCACAAAAGAATATAAACTTTAAATTTTGTTTCTATTTTTGTCACTTTAAGTTTTTATTTTTTTGTTTGAAAAATAAATTTAAAAATCATAATATTTTTGTCATATAATAGTTCCAACCCTTTTTTATCTTCCAAAAGGACTATTTCAAGCATTACAAAACAATGTACATAGATTGACATCACATCATTTAATTATTGTGAATAAAAATTTGATAATAAAAATAGTGAAAATATTAATTAATATAATATATAAAATATCAAAAATACAAATTTAAGATTGATATGTATATATTTTTAAATATATGTAATTAGAATATTTATAATAATATACTTTTTATTTTTATATTATTAAAAGTATCATTTAATATCATAAAATTGTTCTTGAATTGTTAAAAAATGTGTGAAAGATATCTTTAAGTTAAGATAAAAGTTTCTTTTAAAATGCCATAAAAATACATTTAATGTATGTAATGTGAATTAAACATTTGTTTATTCTAATATAAAATTAATTAATTTATATTTATTTTGATGAGATGGATATTATGGAAATCGATGATTAAAAAAATACTTTATGGAATTCGTAATAAGGTTACCAGGGTGTATGGCAAGTGCAAGAGTTTTGTTGATGCGCGTGATCTTTTCGCATCCCATGGAAAGTGATGTACTCGTTGTCAAATGCATTCATTGCATCTTTCAAATATTTACAATTTAATGTCCATGGCAGGTCATGTTTTTATAAATTCACCTTCCAACTTGGTATACAATGAACATGTGTCTAAACCCATCAAATCACCTTTTCTAGCTGCCTCAAAACAAAAAAGAATATCTCCATTTTCCTCGAACTATATAATATTGTTCCTAGCATGTTCACGTATCAAATCGATCATGCGTGAATGCATAACGATGTGGTGTAAGACGTGGTTACCTTTGAAAATTTTGTAAAATGACTAAAAAGAGTGAGTGCTTACGTGTTCTTTGCAATATAAAGGGCATATACATTTTCTATTTCTATTCTAGAAGGAATTGAGAAATTTTGGGAAAAAAAAACACATAAAGGGTGTGCACTTTATAAAGTGCAAAAGATGCATGTTCTTTACAAAGGGTGTATGTTACATTTATTACAAATGTTGTGTAGCCTATACAATATAAAAGTTGAATGCCGTGTGTATTGTATGTATGTTACATTTATTACAAATGTTGTGTAGCCTATACAATATAAAAGTTGAATGCCGTGTGTATTGTATGTGATAATATTTTTATGTTTTATTGTGTTATATATATATTAGTGAAATAGACATTTAAATTTCTATTTATTTGATATTACATTTTATTTTTATTTTTAATGTAATTTAAAGTAAAAGTTTTGTGGCACTTTTTTGTAAATTTTGTTACACTTGTAAGAAGAATTACACACTACAATATTTCATGTAATACTTTATTTTTGTATAAATCATGTTGCACCTAGAAAAACATGTGCTTGATTTCACACACCTCACATAGAACTTGTTGTGACATCTTATTGATGTGGCTTTTCATATGACACTTCCCAGTTCTGAGACATGTTAGGGAATCTGTCCAATTAATCATCCAACTTAATAGGTGAGACACCAAGCACTTGGAAAAATTTCAACTCTCATGTAAAAATAAAATGAAAGATGTAACCATTATCTTTGTAAACATTAGTTGTTGTTACACAATTATTGTATTATGTTTACAAATATGTAACGTATGCATCTAACCTGAGGTCAATGATATGTATAATAGTAGTGATAGATAGAATGATCTGTGTATCTCACCTTGATCATACCGCTTGTATTCACACCTTCATTTTAGGCATATCAGAGGAAATGTTTCCCCTTCTGATCATAGGAACCTAGATTTCTAGTTGCTGGTTAGATTATTCATCTCTGCATTTCCCACTGATTAATTCCCATTAAATAGAATTTGCATGTCCTATAAGTATCATAAATTTTATTACTTGAATGTGTGTTGATTTACTTTCTAAAAGATAATACAGTGCACACTCTTCTTTAGCACACAACTTATCTTTATGTGAAGCATTGTTCCTCAACATAAGGTGGTGGCCCCATGACATGGATCATTGGTATTAGAGTATATCAATTCTCTTTGAATAAAAATAAAATATATGAAATGATATAAAAAAGGATTATTAGATAAATTTATTTCATCCTACACATATAACATTGTAAAAAGGTTAAGATAGAGATGCCCAATAGAAACTTCAGTCATCCCTAGACATCCAAAATATCCTTCTATATTCCCTCATAGCACATTGATCCAAATTCATTGGCTACTTCCATGGGTTGATGATACAACTCAACCCAATGCCTTTAAACTTTGTCTTATAGAATTCTAAACATCACTGTCACCAACAAACCCCCTTTGAAATAAAAGTCAATATTACCACTCCAATGTTTAAAGCCAAAATCAATACCTAAACATTGAATGCATGTAATTAATTTCTCAAGGAATTCATATTAGTATATCAATTCATCGATGTTGAGAAGAGAATCTTATCTATATTGAAGATGTCCATTCTAGGGGTAAATTACTAGTGAGATAATTTCAACATGCAGTGCATTCAATATTGTGTTGTAATCGAGACTTGAAATAATTTTGTTTTCAATTTTAGGAATAAATACTATCCTCTTTGGTGATGAATATATCAAGTTCCACCATTTTTTTCAATGTAAGGAACATCTTGTCAAAAACTATACTAGAGAGTTCCATGACTACATGGCATGCTTTTGTGAGAACATGACTAAAAGAAAAAAGGCAACATTAAATTACATTTATGTACTTTCACCTTATATTGCTTTGAAGATAAAGATTTTGACATTGGAAACTCTAAGGAAAGCTTATTGCAAAAAAACCAAGTTCAAAGACAAGGAAAAGATGAATGACGTGGCAGTAAAATACTATTCATGTAGCACTATTCATGTATCACTATTCACTAATGATGTGGTGGACGCTATTTAACCTAGTGAGGTGGCATGGCACTATTATTGATTGCATATGTGGCATGGGTAGAAATTTTATGGACATAGAGCACATGGCGGTGGACCAACCTTGTCTAAGGAGATTCTCTTGACTTTTGAATTTTCACATGTGACTACCTTTTGCTATTCACTAAATAGTGAACCCATGTGAAGGGTGGCAGAATTTTCCTTTGGTGGAGCCTTATCCTTTGTTATCATTCCTCCCATGTGGAATATGGGATGATATTCCTTGGCCTTACTCCTTTTCTTCTTGTCATGATTCTTCCAAGTAGATGTGGGACGTAGATTCTTGGTTGACCATTCTACCTTCATGATTTCCATTCCATGTGAAGTGTGGAGCTTCATGTTTATTTGTCTCCCTTCCTTATTTGTAAAATTATAGATATGTTTATATATTTTTCTTGCTAATTAGGTATGTTTCGGATAGGTTAGAGAGAGGAAATCCTTTGTGCCTCCTTGGCTTGGGAATGCCAAGTCTGTGTAATGGGATTGAAGCTTTGTTGAGAAAGCATGCAATTTTAGATGATTAATGAGAAATTATTGAAATTTTTATTGAGATTTTCATGTGTTACATGAGAAGATTAATGTTGATCTTTAATGTATTTATTTGAGTGAGGGAGTTATGGTAGGAGGCCACATCATCTAGTATCAAAGTAAGATTCTTATGGAGAGGAGAGATCTGGATTGACTATGTGAGAAAATTTTATGCATGTTTATTTTTCAGGTATGTAGGTGAAGATGGAGAAGAAGAATGGAAGCATTCCCCCAAAAAAAGAATGGGATAAGAATTTAAAGTCATGGAGTAGACTATTGGAGCTACTAATAGAGAGATTTTTAAAATTTGATAATGAAGAGGAAGACGAATTGGTGTGGGAGATGATAGACTCCCTAGTGGAGAAAATGGATACATTGAAGAAGAAGATAGCCACATGAAAGAATAATGAAGAGAAAAAAGAAGAGAATAAAGAAGAAAATTGCAGCTAAGGAAGGTTACAGAAGAGTGAAGATTATAGATGTGAAGTGTCTTAAAGAGAAGAAGAAATCCTCATACAAGAGGATATGGTGGCGATTATTTTTTAGGGAGAATATGAAATTTGCAGCCATGTGAAGTTTCAAGGATAAAAATAAGGCATCCATGAGGAGATGCATGTGGGTGAAAAGAGAAAAAAACTAGTGTTGCAAGTTTTAATAATGGAAGATTTGGAGGATAATTTTTTGCAGGTACTTGCACATGAGGAGGTGATGGAAGATGTTGTCCAATTTGGTGCACATAAATATATTATGGTGGAGGATGAGAAAACAACCATGGGATTTGTTTTGGGTGGACCCTTGGTAGCCCATACTGAGTGTGTAGAGCATGAGGAGCATGCTAAATTTGAAGATGTGTTGCAAGCTTCATTAGATGAATATCTGGATGTAGATCTGGGTGCTGTTGAAGTTCTAACAATAGAAGAGATTTTTGTGCAAGGGAGTGCACATGCAAATGAGGATAAGATGAATTATATTTTAGCCAAGAGAGAGGAGATGCAAATGATGATGGTATATGGTGGTGAGGATGATCTAATAGGTGGTTAGATGATAGATGAAAACAATGATGGATTTTGGTAGAGGAGACAAACAACAGTGGGCTTAAACTAACATGGGAAAGGAAGATGCACATTAAGGCATATTAGTGGAGGAGGATGGTATACAATGGTGGGATTTCACCCACATCTATATCCACTGATATATGGATATATTTTTGGAGGAGGAGGATGGATTAGGATGGGATGGGATATATCATAAGGACACTTTGTGGTCTCATGGGGATCATTTTGGAGCCATTACATAGTTGATGGAAGAGGAGGACAAAATAATGAAAGTTATCTAGATGCACATGGTTTATTGGAAGGGGATGCAAAGGTCATTTTTCCTTGTGACCAAATTTTTTTTTATACCACTCACCCTCTCTATGTGATCAATATCTACCTTGGATGTCTGATATAAGAGCATCCCATGGTTTGAGCAATCTTGCATCACCCAAAAATAGAGTGGTGTGATTTTTTAGTTTTTTCTAGAATAAGTGGCTTGGATACGATCATGAAAACACCTAAGAGCTGAGATTTTTTTCAATCGAATGATTTGGTGGCAAAACACTATTCATGCAACACTATTCATTGATGATGTAGTGGACACTATTCACATTGGTGAGGTGGAATGTCACTATTATTGATTACATATATGGCATGAGACATAATTCTATGAAGGCATATGGAGCACATTGTGGTGGACCAACCTTGTCTAAGGATATGCTCTTACTGTCAGGATCTAGGAAGCACACAATTGATTACCTTTGTATGAGCAACTAAATGCGGAATTTAACTAGAATGCACAAGTAACTAGAATTCAGAAATAACACAGAATATGAGAGACAATACCCAACTGTATTAATACTCTTCCAAAAAAGAGTTACAAATGAAGAGACACCACACTCTTCCACACCTTATAGGCTTCCCACACCAAGTGTTTAGTAATTCACCATCAAGAGTTATCTCTCTTAATTATGGTCCCAACACTCAACTCAAACACAGAGTTGGTGTTCACCTCCAACCAGTTAGTATCCACTACTGCCAGTACCACTAGTCAATATCACTACTGTCAGTACACAAGTAATCAAAGTACTTCAAGTAGATCTCCCATAAACTTGCAACAACTTGCAACTCAAATGATCTTACTTACACATGTACTCCACGTACATCACGACCGAGTACACACCGTACTCCAAGTAGATCCCTCCTGATCTTGCTACCTATTGTGTTGTGATCTCTCTGATCTTGCTGCCACCTGCAAATCAACTTGGTTTTGCAACACCTGCAAACTTAGATCAAACACACAAACATCTAAAAATCAATGATCTTACTTACCATATAGATCTCCAAACTTGGCCTTGCACACCTGCTGACCGAGATCAAACATACATGAAGAACCCTTCTGATTCTCCAAACTAGTACCCACACTTGGCACTGTTGTGGAACTAAGAGGAGCTACCCTTGCTCTCTTCACACATAGAAGGAGCTGGCCTGCTCAACTCTACTAGCACACTTTACAATAAAACCCATGAGTCTATTATATAGATCCCATGTAAACAATAATTAGACGTCTAATTACAATAATTAGATCCATAGCTTCAAGTCTAAAATTGGCCTTTAACATGCAAACAACCGATTTGTTAACAAACTATTCGTGCAACCGATAGTTCTGGAACCACACAGGTGACCGACATCGGTCCCTATCTGACTGGAGGTGACCGATGTCGACTGACTCCTGCCAATGTCAGTTGCCTTTCCGTTCACCCCTGACCAACATCGGTCGGCCTAACCGATGCTGGTGACTGTGACACTTAGCAACCTCCTTCCCTATTTACATCAATGAAGCTTTTAGCTCCACAACCTAATAATCTCCCACTTGGAGATAAATAGCTACACCATACCTGTACCTATACCCCATCTAATTTATTTCTTGGCTTGTATCCCTCTTCAATCTCAACCTTAAAGACCAACCACCACAAAACCTGTGGTGCACCTCATGTCATCCAAGTAACCTACCGCATCTGCATCTACAAACACATGTAGAAAATAACTTGACCCTGCATCGCATTTTGACCTACTACTGGTCCCTCTCAAATACCTGAGAATCCACTGAATTGCCCTCCAGTGCTTCTTTCCCAAATTGGCTCCAAACTTTCTAATAGCTCCCACTGCGTGGGCAAACCTAGGTCCAGTACGCATGTACTTAACCTCATCATGTGAATCAAGACACTGTTCATAGAACTATCCACGCCATCGGCATGCTAACCAGTTTCACACAATCATTCAGAGACAAAATCAACCTGTGATCTTCCATGTCTCTAGAACACACTTATGCCAAAGAATTTTGCTCCTTCAAATTCTTCATGACACACCACTGAACTAACTTTACCTTTAGTTCAGGAAAACCCTGTATGTGTAACCTTGCATCAAGCAAACACATAACATACAGTAACATGATGATGTTACAATCATCACCCACCTGGTAAAGAAACCACAATGGTTACAATGACATTGACTAAAGCCATGCTTTGTCCTCCCCCTGTCAAACATGTACCACTGTCTTGGAGCTTCCTCAAGACCATATGACCTGGCCTTCTGTCTCACGTATCCATTCACTCTATTCTTTAACTAAGGAGTCCATTCGTCTCTCAGTGCTTTCTTCTGGCTGGAAACCTTACCAAATCTCCCATTTGGTTCTGCATCCTCATTCATGCCATGCTCCCACTGTTTCCTGGATCCTTCCTGCTCTGCAGTGAGTAACAAGTATAAAGAAGAGGAACAATGAATTTGAAGCTTACTTACCCTTTCAGTCCTCCATATGGGTGTTTGAGACTCCTTGACAGCTTGCTATCTACCCAAAATTTATTCCAGTGACTGACCTCGGTCACCACACAGTCTACATCCGACTGACGTCAATTCTATGTGATTGTCCTAACTACTGACGTTGGTTTTCCTGACTGACATCAGTGTCTACTTGTCACTAACATTAGTCTTCCTGATCGACATCAGTCTTTCCTGTCACTGATGTCGGTCTTCCTAACTGACGTCGGTCTTACCCTACCCGACACCACCAACTCTGGTCTGCACATGACCGACATCAGCACCTGTCTGTTCAGCGTTAGTTCCTCCTGATCAATGCCGGTACCTGTGTTCTCTTGTGAGTGATGACTTTTTACCTACGGGCTCTCTTTGGATCAAAACCATATCCAAACTGCTCTGCTCAGAGTTACTCAGCCTTCTCCACTGATCTCTGTCCATCATCTCCTCGATAAACACCAAGGCTTTCCAATTCTTAAGTCTATCAAAGACATCTGACTTCCTGTTAAGAACATGCATCTCTTTCTTGCTCATGTGACCAAGCCTACAAAGCCACGTCTTTGCAACAAAAGAAGAATCAGTAATATAAGTAGATAGATAAAGGATACCTACTTTCTTACCACCTGCTAATTCAAGTGCATATGCTGTGAGAGTTTCTATGCATCTCTCATTACCCAACTTTCCTGAAGCAATTAGCCTTATCTTCAAAATCGAGACCTGCATGACCTCCTTCAACACCCATGTGTTGGCTACCTGCAATTTCAGCTTCACTTCCCCTTTGCCAAGACTTTGACAAGGCACACCAACCCCTAAATAAATCTTTCCAAAGTCTCCAAGGACCTTAACATGGAAAAATACTCTATTTCAGGCTGCATGGAAAGAGGCAACAGAATCTATAAAACAAGATTCTACTTTATCCAAGGAACATACCAGAGTATCTTGTGCAACAACATCTGCTTCTATAGTTCCTTCATGCTGATCTTTTACAAACCAACAATTTTTATTTACCTACTCTTTCTTTCCATCACACCGTAATTGACCATTCGTGCTTTTCAATTCCTCCATTCTTAGTGTACTTTCTTCTGCCATTGCTATACTCCCACTCAATCAGAAACCCCTAAGAGTGACCTATAATCAAACATAAACCTGCTCCCTGCAACCTTAGCTCTGATACCACTTTGTCAAGATCTAGGAAGCACACAATTGATTACCTTTGTATGAGCAACTAAATGCAAAATTTAACTAGAATGCACAAGTAACTAGAATTCAAAAATAACACAGAATATGAGAGACAATACCTAATTGTATTAATACTCTTCCAAAAAATAATAACAAATAATCGATGCTAGTGACTGTGACACTCAACAACCTCCTTCCCTGTTTGCATCAGTGAAGCTTTTAGCTCCACAACCTACCATTCACTTTTGACTTTTCACATGTGACTAAATTTTACTATTCACTAAATAATGAACCCATATAAAGGGTGGCACAATTTTCCTTTGGTGGATCCTTGTCTTTTGTTATCATCCCTCCCATGTGGAATGTGGCATGGTATTCCTTGGTCTTACTCCTTTTCTTCTTATCATGATTCTCCCAAGTGGATGTGGGATGTAGATGCTTGGTTGGCCATTCCACGTTCATGATTTCCCTTCCATGTGAAGTGTGGGCCTTCATGTTTATTTGTCTTCATTCCTTATTTTTAAAATTATATATATGTTTTTATCTTTTTCTTTCTAAGGTAGGTGAGTTTTGGATAGTCTAGAGAGAGGAAAGCCTTTGTGCCTCCTTGGCTTGGGAATGCCATGTTTGTGTAATGGGTTTGAATTTTTGTTGAGAAATATTTTAATTTTAGGTGATTAATGAGAAATTATTGAAATGTTTATTGAGATGTTCATGTGTTGTGTAATAAGACTAATTTTGATCTTTAATGCATTTATGAATAGATTTATGTGAGGGAGCTATGTTAGGAGGCCGCATCAATGAACTAACATGTCACCTCTTTATCTAATGTCATGAAAAAGAGATATCATATGCATAAATATACATCTTAGCTGCCTATGAAAAAGCACAATTTTTTTTAACAAAGGAGAAAAGGCTAAGAATGTTGCACAAAACATGAAATCACCCACACCTATTACTTCAAACAAAAAACTAAGAATTAAAGTGAGAAATGGTGCCATCAACATCACTCAGACACCCATATTGATTATAAATGATGCGTGGGAAAATATTTTCTTGAATATTCTACATCTAGCCTTGTGGAGACATATGACACTGATCTATATACCATTGTTTGAGCACTAGAACCACTTCCATAGACAACCCTGAGAAGATTTAAAATTTCTTCAACACTAGGTTCTTTTTGAAGGGTTAGCCTCTTAATATAATCATTGATAGTGGAAGTTATAATATAATTATCTTTTAATGCATAACCAATCACTTAGGCCTTTTTATTAATCTACATTCCAATCCATACTACTTAGTATGGCTTCAACAAGTAAGTGATATATAAGTTTAGTGATAATGCACCTTCCAGGATAACATCCAGCCTTAGAAGACAACATTACATGTGACATTACACCTTTAAATTTTTACGACATCTTATTGTGGGCAAGGCTCTATCACTAGCCTAGACTAAAAATTCTAAGATGTCTATTCTAGTGTATTATCACAACGAAACATTTTATATATATATATATATATATATATATATATATATATATATATATATATATATATATATATATATATATATATTATGAGATCAGTTTCATTGTAAACTACCAATCTCACTGTGAAATTGGCAGTTTATAATAAAATTGATATATATGTATATGTATATGTATGTGTGTGTGTGTGTGTGTGTGTGTGTGTGTGTGTGTGTGTGTGTGTGTGTGTGTGTGTGTGTACACACACACACACACACACACACACACACACACACACACACACACACACACACACACACACACACACACACATATACATGTGTGTGTGTGTGTGTGTGTGTGTGTGTGTGTGTGTGTGTGTGTGTGTGTGTGTGTGTGTGTGTAAGTATTATAATTTTATATAAATAAATTATTGATATTCATTGTAAATATATATATATATATATATATATATATATATATATATATATATATATATATATATATATATATATATATATATGAAACAATACAACTCATTTATTATTATTGTAAGCCAAAGTGTATATTTATTATATCAACTTTTAGAAGAATAAAATTTTGAATGAAACCTTTTCTATTATAATTAATATAACATACAAATTATTTCAATAAAAATTCTTTATTCAAATTATTTTGTCCATGCAAATGATTTTAATATAAATTGTATTTTAATAAAATATGTCTAACATGTTTGGTTTATTAGTAGTAAGACATATATGTTTTTCATACACTATAATTTTTATTAAAATTCAAATACTTCTTAAAGTTTTTTAATAGATATATTTTAATATAACATGAATATTATTCTCATCAATTATTATATGAATTGCATTTGCACCTTTACTCAAATTTAAATATATCTAGGAGATACTCAATAGATTTTACTTGATATTTTAGTGACACGTATATTAAAATTACTTTTCAATCCAACGGCAACTATTTTTTACAACTTTTCATCATCAACATGTTGGATACATAAATACTTTTCAACTTGAAATTAAGACTAACCCTTCAAATTTGATCACTGCTCACAGCTATGATTTTCAATTATTTTAAAGATAATATCATACTTTTAGACTTTTAATTTATATTTATGGTATATGAGGGTGTTGATAAAATATTGTAATAATGTGTTATAGATGAAGTGTTACTAACAAATGTTTTATTAGAATTTAAAGATGTACTTAAGATTTCTAAAAAAAATTATAGTGATAGGTGTTTTATAATTATAATGTGTGAGTGAGTTGATCATAATTATATTTGATTTTGAATTGATGTTTATTTGATTGTTAAAAAAGAATTTAAACTTTAAATTTGGTATCTATTTTTTTAAGTTATAAATTTTTATTTTTTACTTGTAAAAATAAATTAAAAAATCATAATATTTTTGCTTTTTTGTTTTAAAAAATCATAATATTTTTATCATATATTAATACTTGAGCCCTTTTTATCCTCGAAAAAGGTTATTTCAAGCCTTCTAAAATGATGTACGTAGATTGACATCATTTATTTCCACTCAATCAAAATTAGATAATGAAAATATTAATTAATATAATATATAAAATATCAAAAATATAAATTTGAGATTGATATTTCTCATATTTCAAATATATATTTAAAATATTTATAATAATATTTTCTTTGAAATATTACTTAATATCATAAAGTTATGATTGAGTAGTTGTAAAAATTTGTGAAATATATCTTTAAGATAACATAAAAGTTTCTTTCAAGGTTTCAAAAAATACATTTAATCTATATAATATAGATCAAATATTCCTTTAACGTGATGTAAAAATAATTAATTAATTATATGTTTATATATATAGTGATGAAATGGTTATTATGGAAATTGATGATTAAAAAAATACTTTTGGAATTCGTAATAAGGTTACCAAAATGTATGGCGAGAACAAGAGTTTTGTTGATGCGCGTAATCTTTTCGCATCTCATGGAAAGTGATTGTCGCACCGTACTCATTGTCAAATGCATTCATTGCATCTTTCACATATTTACAATTTAATATCCATGGCAGGTCATGTTTTTATAAATTCACCTTCCAACTTGGTATACAATGAACATGTGTCTAAACAGATCAAATCACCTTATCGCATGGCTGCCTCAAAACAAAAAAAAACTTCTCTCCATTTTCCTCGAACTCTATATTATTGTTCCGAGCATTCTCAAGTATCACATCGATCATGGGCGGACGCATAAAGATGTGGTATAAAAGGTGGTTATTTTCAAAATTTTATAAATGATTGAAAAAGATGAGCGCATGCGTGAGGGTTAATTTTAAGAGGCTTTATTGAAAAATTTATTGGAAATATTTGATGAATCTAGAGAAATTTGATTCGAAAATGTGGTGAATTTTTTATGGACAATGATAAATCTATGATAATTGTGAAGGAGAAAAAATAATTAGTGCGTAATTTTTCCATATAATCGTTTGGCTGCATCGAAAGATAGACACTAAATGGAACCACATCGAACAATTCCACCAAACAAATATGTTGAATGCTTGTGTTGGACAACTGCATCAGATGGCTATGTTAAATGGTTGTCCCAGACTATTATGTTGTTACATTGTGTCAAATCATAGCACCAAACGGTATGTGGTGACCAATGTGTGCTAGATGTCTAGCATCAGATGGTTGTGTCGAACAGTGGTCTAAGCGGACATTGTTGAATGTTGATGTTGGACCACACTATTGGGTGACTAGTGCAGCGGGTCTATTGTCTAGTTTCTCGGTCGGCCCCTTGTCCTATAAATACTCGCCCACCTTGTTGTAATTGCAAACGCTGAGAAGGAAAAATCTTTGGTAATGTATCTTCATTTTAATCAAATTTTATGGCATACTTATTTTTGTTCAAATATAATTACATTTCATTTTAAATTATAGACAAAATATGAGAATTTGAAAAAAAGAAACCATGGTCCTGAATGTGCATCTAAAAAATGCATAGAAATTTTTATATTCTGTCATTCAATTTAAGGAGAAGCTTGTTCTGTTGAATAAACAAAACAACACACTCCAAAAAATCATTAAGAAGCAAGCGCAGGGTCATGATGTCTTACTTATGTAATAGACAAATGTTGATTCACGTCTACTTTCTACAGGGGATGTTGGAAAAGAAGAAAGCGAAAATCTTGGTAGTATTAATTCTGCGGCTGAGGATCTTGAAAAGGTAGGGCTATTGACGGACAAAAATGGCATAAAGGATGTTGTGGTTGAGAAAGTAGCTGATAAATGAAACCCCAAAAAATGTTTTAAACTTTATAATATTTGTAAACAATGTTTTATATAAACTCTATAATATTTATAAACAATTTTTGTTTTAAAAAATATATTTTCAATGAAAATTTGAAGTTTGGATTTGCATTGATCAATTTATTCAATTTTAATTAGTGGATGAGCCATGTGGATTGGAAAAAAAAATTAATGGATTTGGTGTTAGGCTTGAGCATGAATTTCAATTTGAATTTTATGATGTTGTATCGTGTTAGGCCTCCTTTTGATATTTGTGATATACTTATGAAACTCACATTTCAATATAAATGGATTAAACACACCACATATGAGCTAAGGTATAGGGCCATTAACTTAGAATATGTAATAGTAAGATAAGATACACGTAATACATTCATGAACAATTAAATCATAACAAAACATATATCAATTAAATAATAAAATACATAGTTAACACTTTTGATGCTAGATTCAAGCACATAGAAGGCACATAAGAGAGTGCAACCACATCAAACATAGAATAAGAACATCAAAAACATTGCAGACACATCAATTATGAGAAAATACATGTCAAATAAATGGAAAGAAATAAATTAATCACTGTATAAAGGAATATATTAGGTACTATGAAGGCACAATAAACACATCACATATGTCAAAATAATAGATCTATAAAAAAATATGTATAAAAGACAAAGAACGATATCAAGGAGTTGAAATCAATGAAGGAAGTCCTCTATTTATAGGTGTGTGATATCAACATAAAGTGTTCCCCTTAACACAATCATAATATATTAATATTTTACATTCAACACTTAGCAAGAAACAAGGAAATAAATTTCAAAAGACGTATAATAATTATTGCATCTTATGATAAACATGTGGAAAGTACTTACAAACAACTAGATAAAGTAAAACATGAATAGTAAAAACTAGAAACAAATTAAAAAATTACATGAAATTAGAATTCAGAAACTAGAAACTAATAATGTGGTAGTTGAAACAATCCTACACAAACGTGATCATCGCTAGTGACATTTGTATCTCTTGTGCCAGTGCCATATTCAGTGTCATTATTTACATCCTCTTTATTTTTCATTGTATTACTGAGGCCTCTTCTTTCAGTTAGATAACTCCATGTTGCCAAAGCTCTTTCATAAGGAAACATGTCCATAGCATAACGTGAAAGATATAATCTCATATAGTTTTCTAAATTTGTATCCAATTTGTTTTAAAGTTTTGACTTTATGAATGATAATGCACTAAATACTCTTTCATCTAGCACTAAGCCTAGAATCATTGTTTGACAAAGATCATAAAATCATAAATATTCACTTAGACTTTCTTGCAGTATGCTACTAGGATAAAGTTTTTTCCATAGCTGTGTAATTGCCCCATTTTCTATTGGTTCACCTAGAAAGCGATATTGTTCAAACATTTTAATTCCAAAATGAGTTGACTGGGATGTCAGTACATAGTCTCCTAACATACCTTTCATTTATACTCCATTCATCTCTACAGATTTACTGAAATGCTTTACAAGACAACCCATGTATTCATGAAATAAATTACTAATTATCTTTTGACTATTATTATTATTCCAAAAAATGGGATTCACAACTGCCATGGCCTCTAAAAAATCATCCATTTAAAAATGATCTCTGATCTTCACATATAAGTTTTTTGAAACTATACTTAGTTTCATCTAGGTTTTAGATTAAACAATGTCATACAAAATATGTGTTACAGGGAGTTCTTTAGATTAAGCTCCCATAAGATCAAGGTTTTTGTAAAAAATATGCATTGATATCTCCTTGCCATTAATGACACAAAGATGATCATTAATATTCAATTTAAAATAACTCTCAAGGTTCCTTAAATCTATCAAATATTACTAACTACTAAAAATAAGGCCTTGAAACTTTTCATTCGAAGTGTATAATATATCTAGAGATTGACATACTCATTTTCTTAGCCCTATGAAGTCAAAAATATAAATGGATCTCTCCTAAGCATGTTTCATTAAATAATTTATTTCCTTCAGCATTGGAAGAGTTTTGCATAATGTCAATAGTGTTTTCAAATATGTTAAATGGTACAATACATAAAACCTATTAATGATGGATATTCTTAAAAAAATCAGTATGCAGGTTCATACATAAAAATCCATCTTGTATTAACATCTTTCAATAGTCTATTACCATTAGTCACTCTTATTGCAAATTTGTGGAACTCTTAAAATATTTTTATACTATTTAACATATAAGCATGTAGTTCACCAATGATCTCCTCCACTTTTGCCACATTTGCAAATTTGTTAACTATTTTGTATGAAAGATTCATCTTATGAGACATGCAATGAATTGGAATCATATATGGGGAAACTATTATTTGCAGTCAAACACAAAAACTATTTCTATGCCCCTACATAACTGATACACCATCAACCCCAACACACACTAGCTTTGTAACTATTTCATAATCATCCATCCTAGCTTTATATTCAAATTAGATACATCCAATTTGTAAAGATTTTTTGCATTGCAATTTTCTACCATTTTATGAACTGCTAGTAGATGAGGTTACCTTTAATAGTTCTCAAAAGTATAAAAATGCATGAAAACTCAGGATGTGTTATCAATTATTATGACCTCATCAATGGATAATTAGATAAACAATGAATTTTAAACTTTTTATTTCAAATCTTCCTTCTCAACCATTGCTAAACATTTTTCTATTTCTCAAGCACTACTATCTAACCAATGTGATTATGAAATACCCATAAATCCATTATGATGAAACAAAATCCTAAAATAAAAAAAATAAAAAATAGGTCTACTTTTTTTTTAAATGTCGTATATAGTAGAGAACTATATGTATTCACCTTTAGAAGGGACTGCATAAATTTTCCAAATTTTGCTTCTATTTTCTCCCTTTCTCAATAAGATGTTTTTTGATGTTTATTATCATTTTCATACTCACATGTATATCTTAAGTACATGTATTATTATACATTTTTATACATGTGTGTTCTTGTTATCAGTCCATTTGGGTGCTTCATTGTCACATATACTTTTCCATAATGTTTCTCAATCGTGTCCAATTTCTATTTCATTCTATGTTTCTTTCCTAATTTCTAACTACATATTGTACATCTACATTTTTTTGGAGTGTCATCAACATTTTTAGGCTCTACAAGTTCTATGAAGGGAAATTTTGTTTCAAGTCGACCTTAAAGGACCTTCTAATTATCCATCTACTTCTATTCCTTTGAAATTATTCTTGAGTGGAGGTTTTAGCTAAAATTTTTGTTTGGTGAGATCCAACAATCTCTTCTACCACTTGAGTGTCATTATCATTATCATAAAAAAACTAGAAGAACATCTTCGAGTGGTGGCATGTCATCATTATAAAAATATTCAAGGGGCGACATGTTATTATGGTTAATCTTTTTTGGTGAGATATCAGTGGGGATTCCTGCCCATAAAATTATTTTACTATTATTAAATAATTAAATTCAAATTTATGATAAACTAAAAATTAATAAATACCTATATTTTGAGTACATTGTGATTGTGTGAGATTTTTGGTTGGCTCTTTAAAATTAGATAATATGCTTGATTTTATTAATAATTGGCCTATCCTTTTACCATTTCCACTAGATGCCATGATGGTCAAGGATACAACACTTAAGTTTTTCTATCTAGTTCTATCATCCAATCAAAGAATAGATGCTACATATTAATTATGCCATTTGATCACAACGTCATTTTACTTTTCAACTCTATCATTCGACACTTTTGTTTGACACTGTCATTTGGTATTGTCATTTGGCACTTCCATTTGGTAATATCATTCATCACTATTGTAATATATTATCTTTCGACACTGTCATTTAGTTACTCCATTTGGCACTATCATTCGATACTATGGTCCTCTGGTTTCAATTCTACTTGTTGACTTGTTTGATATTGGGAGGGTGGTTGTACTATATATGTGTGTCAAATTGAAGTGTAATATAATATAATATTTAAAAAGATTGGTGAGCCAACCCCCAAAATAATTTGTATTCTCAAAATTTTGGTGATCAGGTCCCATTTGTCAACCCTAAAAATTTGCCAAACCCAAAATCTAAAAATTGAAATATTCATGAATTAATGAATATTCACTGCTAAAATTTACCATGGGGTGTGTTCCCTTTGTAATACAAATGGTGTGTACCTTTTTTATTTCTATCCTAGAAATAATTGAGAATTTTTTCAAAAAAATATAAATGATACAAAGGATGTGCACCTTATGAAGTGTAAAGAATGCATGCTCTTTACAAAGGCTATATGTTATATTTATTACAAATGTTGTGTAGCCTATATAGTATAAAAGGTACAATACATTTGTATTTTATGTCATAATATGTTTATGTTTTGTATGTTTTATTGTGCTATATATTAGTGAAATAGACATTTAAATTTATATTCACTTTACATTACATTTTATTCTTATTTTTAATGTAATGTAAAGTAAAAGTTTGGTGCCACTTTTTTACAAATCCTATTACACCTGCAAGAACAATTACGCACCACAATATTTCATGCAAAACTTTGATTTTGTGTAGATCCTATTGCACCTAGAAAAACATGTGCCCGAGCTCACACACCCTACACATATGTTGTTGTGACATCTTATTAATGTAGATTTTCAAATGAACTTCCTTGTTCTGAGACGTGTTGGAGAATCCCTCCAATTAATCATTTAACTTAGTAGGTGAATGACCAAGCACTTGGAAAAAGTTCAACTCTCACGTGGGAAGAAAATGAAACATTTAACCATTATCTTTGTAACTATTACTTGTTGTTACAAAGTTATTGTATTATGTTTATAAATATGTAACATATGCATCTAGCCCAGGGTAATGATATGTATAATAGTAGTGATAGATATAATGATCTAAGTATCTCACCTTTCTCATACCTCTTGTATTCACACTTTAATTTTACACAAATCAGAAGAAGTATTTCTCCTTTTGATCATAGGAACCTAGCTTTCTAGATACTTGTTAGATTATTCATCTCTACATTTCCCCCTAATTCATTCCCAATTTTCATGTCCTATAGGTATAATAAATTTTATTACTTTAATGTGTGTTGGTTTACTTTTTACAAGATAACACAATGCACACTCTTCTTAAGCACACAATTTATCTCTATGTTCAACATTTTTCCTTAAGCGTAAGGTTCTTGCCCTATGCCATGGATCATTGGTATTATAGTATATATCTTCTCTATGCTTATAAATAAAATTCCTTAAATGATATAGGAAGGATTATTAGATAACTTTATTTCATCTTACCCATATAACATCATAAAAAGGGTAAGATAGATGATGCCAAATAGCAACTTGAGTCATCCCCAAACATCCAAAATATACTTTTGGATGCCCTCAAAGTAAGTTTCTCAAAATTCACTAGATACTTCCATGAGTTTATTATAAAACTCATCCCAATGCCTTTAAACTTTCTCTTGTAGAATTCTAAACATTGTTTTCACTAGCATACCCCCTTCAAAGTATAAGTTAATATTGACATTCCAATGTTTGAAGCCAAAATCAATACCTGAACATTGAATGCATAGAATTAATTTATCAATGAAAACTTATTAATCTATCGATTCATCGATGTTGAGAATATAATCTTATCCATATTGAAGATATCCATTATAGGGCTTTACTAGTGAGAGAATTTCAAAACTTAGTGCATTCAATATTGTGTTGTAATCGAGTCTTAGAAGACTTTTATTGATAATTTTAAGGAGAAATGCTATCCTCTTTTCCACTTTAAGGATGAATATATCAAGTTATGCCCATTTTTTTCAATGTAAGGAGAAACTTGTCAAAGAATACACTATAGAGTTTCATGACTACATGCCATGCTTATGTGATAACATGACTAAAAAAATTAAGGCAATGTTGAAGTACATTTATGGATTTTCAAATTATATCACTTTGAAGATATTTTTTTGACATTGTACACTCTAGGGAAATATTATTTCAACAACACCAAGTTTGAAGAGAAGGAAAAGATGAATTATCATCTCACCTCTTCATCTAATATCATGGAGAATATCTAGCATATGCACAACTCTACATCTTAGTCCCCTATGCAAAAGCATAATTATTTTCACAAAGAAGAGTAGGCTAATAAGGTTTCACAAAACTTGAAGGCACTTATACCTATTACTTCAAATAAAATAAGTAAGAATTTAGGTGAGAAATAGTTCCATCGACATCAATCACACACCCATGATGACTCTAAATGATGTGTGGGAAAATATTTTATTGAATATTCTACATCTAATCTTGTGCAGAAATATGGCATTGATCTATATACCATTATTTTATCACTACAACCACTTACATACATAACTCTGAAAAGATATTAAATTTATATAACATCAAGTTTTTTTTAAAGGGTTAGCCTCTTAATATAATCAGTGATAGTGGCGGTTATGAGATAATTATATTTTAATTCATAACCAATCACTTAGGCCTTTTTACCAATATGCATTCCAATCCATACTACTTAATATTGCTTAAATTGGTAAAGGATATATATGTTTGGTGATAATGCACCTTCTAAGACAAAGTCAAGCCTTTAGAGGAAAACACTATATGTGACATTAAACCTTTAGATTTATATGACATCTTGTTGGTTAGAATATATTTGTGTGACCAAGATGTTCTATATCAAGCTAAACCATTAGAATGGATTATACATTTAAAATATCATATAGTCAACCTTAAAGAGTTATCTCTAATGACAAAATTCATCTGTCTCTAAAAAAATGTCATAAAATTTTATCATTCATACAAAATTCATGTGACTCATAGTCCATCCTAAGACACTTGCACAAGAAATAATTTAGGGGTTGGAAATGTAAAAAACACATTCAATGTCACAACAAAAACATCTTGATAAGTTACCAAAGTATCATAACATATTATTTGCATACCTCAAATGTCTTCTAACATAATGTGTAGTAAAATACCACATATAGTTTTTTCCAAGATCCCCTCTTCCAAATAGCCGTAGATATTATAGGTATATTTGGGAGAGTGATGAAGTATTATTCTAAATAGAATATCTCCTCAATCATCTTAATATTAGGATTAACTCTTATCCTTATGGGACTCTATTTATACACATACTCAAGAAAGATGTATCATGATGTCTCTTCGTAGCCAATAACACACTCAACAAAATGATAGTTAAGAATGAGTACATGATGTCACTTATTGGAAACCTTTTTCAACAACACTAAGTTAGGTAATACTTCACCAATGTCAACTTGAAGTCATATTACCATTAAGTTTAGGTCTAGCCTATATACATTTGGAACAAAACTTTAAAAACATAGGAATGACTATATGAATGGTTTGGTATGCCTTTCTTCTTGACTAGTGCATTAATAAAATTCATGAACTTAATGGACAATCTACTTAGGACCTTCCTCAACTCCTTCATCTTTATCTACTTGCATTAAATTATTATCTTCAACAAGCCTTTGGATAATAATGTGTATCAAATCTCATGTGTCTTATATACCTTTCATAGACACAATGTGTATGAGATTTTAGAAAAGTGTACTTTTGGTACTATGTAAATCTAATATGGGATGCACCATTGACTAAATACGAATTTTTTGAGATCCACAGAGGATAAAATTGATCCAAGATTGATAAATTCCATGTAATCTCAAAAAACTTAATATTTTTCTTGGAATCATAAACTTATACCAAAGGTTTGTCCTTTATTTCTTGCACATGTATGTCATGGCCTCTCATCTAGATAAGGCATGTTAAAGCCAAGTTTGATTAGAATTATATTTAACAATGTTTTTTAATGCTCTCAAGTAACACATATGTGCAATTTTTGTACTCATAGTTTCCAACATCACACATTATTTTGAACTTGAAATTGATAAATCTAAATATGTTTTCAACATATTACTCATATAGAATGGAAATCAGGTCATATACCACTTAGAAACATTTAACTACATGGCTCAAAGATATTCCACATTCATGATATATTTTTTTTCTATTTTGAAAGGATTCAAATAATGATGCCTCCACATCCTCGAAAAGTAGGAACTTATCCATTATGACAAACCACTTTTAATTCTATAAACAAAAAAATAAGTTGGAGAATGCATACCATATGCTGTTGATGATTTACTTCCTAAAGTTTCATTTTGTGATCAATAATAATAATAGAAGTGGTAAAGAAGTCATTTATTTCCTTAATAGAGTACAATTTCACATGCTTATCAAAATGTTAGACATGTAAAACCATAATTTCATAGGCTAGATACCCCTCTATTTACCTGACGAAGACTTAGGTTGGGAATATTTATTTTACTGGTGGCATGCCATGATAGAGACATATATTGAAGGTGCATTATGATAAGACATTAGGATACTTCAATGTGACAAAAAATTTATCCTTATTATGGATGCACTTTTTTCTAGTTACACATGTGCATAAACATGGAGTGCCACATTAATTATTGAATTCTTTGTTGCATCCCAAAACCCAAAAATAAGAAATTGGGTCTTTATTAAAAAAAACTACTAGTTTAATTTTGTGATCATCAAGAATTAAATTTTCCATTTCCCTATCAATTTTACCCTAATGAATAGACCAATTCAATGGAATAAATTTTCATTTTAAACAATTAGTGTGAAAAGCTATTTTAGTGTTCAAAAATTTAGGTATGGGTCAAAAATAAAAAGTTGACTAGATCTTGGTACGTCAAGTGTCAATAAAGGCTGATGGAGTTAGTAGGGTATATGGAGTTAGTACGGTATAAATTCAATAGGTGAGACCTATACCCAAAGTACTCAATAGATACAATGAAGCCAATGGATTATGTAAAATTTGTTAAGGTATGTATAATTACATAAAGGTTTTATTGACCTAACTCTCCCTAAGCTCAATAGTGATTAGGATACCTGAAGTTCCTGATATCACGAATGGGTAGGAATTTTTTTATTTTAAACATAATATGGTACATTGGGTGATTCAAACAATTAATAGATCCAGTTTAGTCATGGTACATAGGGTAGCTCGTGTACTTGAGGTGCCTTCCAAGTATGACATACTTGAAAAAATCTATAAAATGACTAAAATTGAAATTTTAATAGAGCAACAGGGTTGACAGGACCCAATGTACCTAATGGGAGAATAAAATCAAGTTTTATGTATTGAAAAATATGCCCATATTATAAGTTGACTTTAGATGTGCTTAATGTGATGAAATTATCCAACACACTTGAAAATAATTTTATAACATCTCTCTACCAATAATGTAAATTCTACCTAGCTTTCAAATTAGTGAGTTTGTTATGCACAACCCTTCACTTATTTTTCCTAGATATTACATATTATTTTATTCCCTCTAATTTCAAACCTTTTACTTGACATGAATCTAGTGTACATTGAAATTTTGTTCTTTCAAAAATATGTGTTTTAAAATGTTAGTGAGGATCTCAATTATTTTTATGAACTCTATAATCCAGTCTCTCTATCCACATAAACATTTTCCTCTAGAACTTGTTTTCAAAAACCTATAACATCTTACTAATATTACCATTCTTAGTTCCAAATAAATAAAAATGAAATACAAGTGCCTATGATATAATAAAATGATTTTTATTTAAAAATAACTCCATGAAACCATGAATCTAAGATAGATCATGTTGACTTGAAAGAATTTTTGGGCAAAATGCATACAAGGGAACCACCATTTCACAAAGCATATTTGAGAGTGGTATTTTGCATGAATCCATTTTCCTAACAATAGTATAATGTATTGATCTAGTTTTTGCCCATGCCAAAAATTATAATAAGTAAACTAGAGGAATTGGGTCATACAATTATGTGGTAGTATCTCACCTTGATAGTCCCTTGCTAAATATTATTTTCATACTACCACAACATGATGAATTCACATATACAAAAAAATAAATTTGGAAAAGTTTCAATGAAAATAACTAAGAAAAATATCTCACCCAAACTTGTTTAAGTTAAAAAATAAAAGGACCATTTGGAATTTTTGAAACCCTACATAAGTCTAACTTTGGTGAGGAATTATTGGATATGATCACACTCTTGCATAAAACTTAATGGGCTATGATGAGACTAGTCAATTTTAAAATTGGATGTGTATGTTAATTAATATAATTTGTCATTGAATGAAACTCATTGATTGCATTCAAATCATGAGAAATAATCTTCATGAGAAGTTGGTGAATCTAGAATCAACTAAACAATTCTTTATGACATGGTATTTATTCTACTCGGTTTCATCTATCAAAATAGATGGGCATATACTCTAGTGACAATGATTCATGACTATCTTATTCAACTTACTAATGAAAGCAACAAGAAAACACTTTAAAAGATTCAATGATGCATTCACAATGTTGATGATGGGAACACTGGGGAACAATACTCCCATGCATATCTCTAATGAGGTTGATGCATTAGTTAATTTTTATGGTAGTTATTTCATATAGTTTCCAAAATTCACATATGCCAAAATTGGTGGATTTTAAGGTAGTTCTTATAGATTGCCTAGATATACAAATGATAATATTATTTTTATTGAAATTTTTAGATAATTGGTATAAGTACAGAAGATGTATTTTTGACCCTAGATTTTGACAAGCATTACCATTTGTCATTAAGTCCATCTTGGCACTAGTTCCTCAATTTCCAAGATAATGTTACACACCAATAATTGAAGTCCATGTGAACACATTTTAAAATACATTGAGTCAAATGGTGAAAATAGTTTATGTCATCGTCAGACTTATAGGAGTTAGTGTGATTGTTGGGAGGTGAATTATGGAAGTAATTACTTGTAGATATTCCCTCGACATATATATGAGATATGACAATAAGGATTGAATGACTCAATTTGGTGTGCCCAATATAATGATGTGTTAATTTTTAGTTGATGAAAGTCACATTAGCTTATAAGTGGTAACAATTGAGTAACATTGGGCCAGATAGGGCCTTTGAAAGGCTATAAAAGGAGGACAAGTAGTGTTTTGAAGGATCCCTAGTTTGTCATAAGGCAAAAAATTTAATTTTTTTTATAGAGAGATCCAAGTTAGAGGGAATTTTTTTCTCAGTAGAGAGAATTTTAATGAATTTAATTAGTGTCATGTTGCACTTTGTATCCATGAATTAATAAGTAATCATTATGTTCATTGTTTGTGTTCCTACTATTCTCAATGACCTTTCATTTGTAGATTGTTTTCCATTACGAAGATGATGTGCTACACTTTTATTTCATTATTTATGTTAAGCATAATTATTTCCACATGTTTTTAATTGATAATATATTTCCACACATGTTAGTATGAAGGAAATAAAAATTTACTATTTCCCCTTTAAAAGCTAACCCTGAGCCATCCTAGTATGTCTATCTACACCTCAAGTGAGTATGCAAGGATAAATTAGATGATATATCAACATTTTTAGATAGTGTTTTCAAATGTGAATGTCACGTAGGACTAGTGTGCATGTGAAAAAATTTGACCCATTATTTTTTTTAATAGTTGGGATTTTATTGAATTTTGCTGATGAAAAGGTAAGGAGGAATGATGTGTTATAACTCACTAGAGAATATTGAACATTTGCGAGAGTAGGTAGAGAAAATATTTGTGAATAACTATCCCAACCATAAAAATAAGAACTAGGTGAATAGGTGGAAGATAATTTACATAATTCACTTTAAGATGTGTTTTTTATGTGAACTACCAACATATTTTCACACATGGCTTGCAACATATGTTATGAACAAGAATATATATTTTTGGAAAAAATACCCTTAGATGGAAAAAAGTGTGGATCAACTAAAGGACCTAGATGTAGTTCAGACAAGATTTGTTTATATCTAATGGCATGGAATGTTAATAATTTACATTCTATAATAATATGCATCCACATATTCTTGTCTAGAGGAAGCTAAATACTAGTTTTTACATGAACCTAGGGGTCATATATAAATAAATTTTTATTAGAGATTAGGAATTTGATTGTAGATAGTGGTGTATAAAACTTACTAATGGTCGACTAAGTTCTTGTGCATATAAGTGGTGTAGAGGGTAGAATTTAAGGGGATGGGCATGTTTCCATGAGATAATAAAGAATAAATCCTTCAACATAAAAGGACAAGATGATCATAATTTCAAAAGACACAAGTATGATGATATTCGATATAATGTGATGACCGAAAAGGACCCTATGTAGAGGGGATATTATGACTTAGGAGATGCCATGAGGACCTGCGTAGAATGGGGATGGCATGAGGATGATTCTCTTGCAAATGATGTGCACTCCATTGATTAATAAGTGTGCACTAGTGGGTTAGGATTAATTTTATAAAGTGAAGGTAAAGTACCAAAAGAAACACTCATTTCTTTTCTATATAAAACACCTACTCATGAGATTTTCCACAAAATAAAGAAAAATACTATGAAACTATGAAATTTTCAAATATAAAAGAGTTCATATTAAGGGAAAAAGAAGGAAGTGTGTTGCAAAAGATAGTTCCTTTTCAATAATTAATATCATTAATTACACATCCAATTAAATATTTATGTTTAAGGAGTGGATGAAACCCCATATGAAATTAGCACACCACACATTATAATGGTAGGAGATGGTAAACTAATGATTAGCTAAATAATAATTCAAATGGGAGGAGGAATTATAGTACAACTTGTAGTGGGAATTGGTGGATCCATGCCCTCAAGATGAGGAGGTGTTAAAGGAGCATTAAGAAACACTATAAAAAGTTAGTATCTGGGCACACCTTCAAGTAGTGTACTAGTAACAAGAGAACTAACCACTCTTGTACTAGCTCCATAAATATTTTCTAAAATGTCATTAAGTTTACCCAAATATTTTAGAGTGTATAATGTTGTAGAGCACATTCAAAAATATGAACACATTTGGTGTATGAAGGGAATCATATTTTTAGAGTGCAAAGAAATCCATATTTTCATGACATTATTGGATTGTGTTCATACCTAGTATCGAAAACTTAATCCAAATCAAAACATTGTGGACTATGATCTACTAAAGATATACTTTTTGAAAGAGTTTGATATCCCTAAGTTTGAGCAGAAGAGCACCAATTTTTTAAAATGTATCAATCAAGTTTGATGGGAAGAACCCACACATATAAAACTAAGTTTAAGACCCTGGTACCCAAGATTTCCTTTAACATTCACCCAATCCAACATGTATAGTAGTTTTTCAAAGGGTTGCTTGAACCTTTTCATTATTCCCTATCTATGAAGATGTTTGTTGATCCTAAGAAAGTTCTTGAGGTGTCACTAAGATAAAAAATCATTGGAAGTGGAGATATGTGGATCAACCCATTTATAGATTCATAGATTTGTTCAGTAGCATCACATATACAAAATATGATGACCAATAGTGTGCATGATTTTATAATCAATTTATGGTTTATTTATTACAAGGTGGAGATACATAACAATAAAAATTGTATAAGGTGGATTATGAGAGCCCTCGTTTCATCATGTGATATTTATCATGAAGTTCATGATGTAAGAAACTATCTCCTCCTTATTTATTCAGCCCAGACTAAGGTCTCTCTATTTACAATTTTTTTAACCCTCTACCCATATTACTAAATAATTTCATGTGATTGAATAGATTCATGAGGTGAGATAAAAGGTCTTCTAGTTGGCCAAAACAAGACCAACTAGAAAAACATATGGTGAATATGGGCAATATCATAGGTACAATGACAATGGTGGGTAATATAGAGGTGAAAGTTTCCCCATGCACTTTTTATAATTTTGGATCATAAAATCATTACCAATTATACTATAACAATGATTAAAATTTTATAGATGGAAACACATGGTTGAGGAGTATCTTGATCTATAATCTAAACTCATAGATAATAAAATGGATGAGAAGGGTACTAACAAGATTGAACATCATCGTAACCTAGATCAATGGGTTTTGAAGGCATAAACTTAAAATGATGTTGGCCAAAGTGTGTATGTAATGAGAAATACAGTAGCTCTACAAATCAATCATAGCTTAGAGAAGATAGATCTTACTTACACTTCCAATTGGGGATACATTAGATAATCAGTGTCATGACTAATTTGGATCTTCTAGACCTATCCAAGAGATCTCTAACCATAATAATATCACTAGGGAGGGTTTCAAAACCTATAGTAAAGTAAAACTAGGTAATAATCCTAACTAGGTCCTATGTTATCATATTCACTAAACTAATAAAAAGTAAATCAAAATTAATCTAGTGCTCAAAAAATCTTGTGGTACAAAGTTGGGCTAATAAATAATAAAAGTAAACATGCATAAAAGACATATACTCATGTCAATGTATACATAATCTTAAAAAGTGAAAGATAAGTGCAAATGCATATCTATCTACTCTTATAAATGAGGAACAAAGTTAAGAATACTTACCTTTGAAGATGAACCCATTGTGCCTCAATCTCTCCCTTGGCCAAGGTGCTTTGCAAGAGGATATTATGGTATATAAGGATGACAAGGATATATCAACTCTAGGCTACACAAACTATCAATGCATCCAAAAGACTTCTCCACAATACAAGGTTTGTATCTCCAAAGAACATATGAAACCCTAAGCTTGATCCTCAAGTAGAATGGTGGATAACAAGATGCACAATATATCTTACTTCTTTTCTTCTCTTAGAAATGGTGAAATTAATGTGTTTATATAGGTGGATCCAACCCTAAAACTTTCTAAAAGTTTAGGCTGACAAAGTCAACCTGGTCAACTTAGTATTATAATTGGCAAAAACTAAATAGGTTATAAACCATGTCCACCATGGGAGACCTAGTTCCTATTAAGCTTTGTAAATAATAATACAATGCTGATGTGGCTAACATAGTCATACAAACTACCAAAAAGGGATTTAGTTTATGGAAATGGCTAATGAAGATGGTAAATGACTAGAGGAGGGTGAAAATAGGAGGCAAAGCCTAGGGGAATGGTTTTTATGAGACAAGTGTGTAGATAAAAATTGGCAAAAAGGAACAACAATCTTGAAAAACACCCATGGTCTGCCCATCCTTTTTTGGTGTACCCATTAGGGAATGAAATTAGAAATATTGAGACTCGATAGGTTCCTACAAGATAGAGAGAATCAAGTAATGATAAAGGTTGAAAATAGTGGGTGTATGCATATGCCCTACTTTAAGCTCATCACGTCTCACATAGGTACAACATAGGATGGTGTTTCAAGAAAATAACATATCAACACAAAATGCTAAAGCTGAATAAAGATTAGTAAGGAGTAAATAAGATAAATGAATTGACATAATTAAAAAATGCATATCTTTACTTACCTTAATGTTGTAGATAAATAAGGAGATGTGAGAAATGTGAAGGTGTCTAATATGAGGAACATGAGGTGAACCTTTACAGATTAGTGTAAAAGAGTGAAAAATAAATTTTTCACAACATAGACATAAGATCGTTGAAAATATTCTCTATGAATTAGGATTCCAAAACATTTTATAGTTCAGAAAAGAGTTATTAAAAACAAAGATATGATGAAAATAAGAAATCTAATGGTAAATACTTGAAGGGTTAATAATTTTGAATAGTAAATACAAATAGGGTGATAAAGAATTCATTTTATATTATTTAGTATTTTGAGAAAATTAGAGCTCTAAGAGACCAAGTGAGAGCCTAGAGAGCCAAAATGGTTATGAGATGATAACTAAGATGGGGGAGGATTCATATCAATCATAATGAGTGTAACACAAGTAAGCAACTAAAAATTTTAAATTTTTGAGTATTTGTTTTTAAAGTTGAGTGATTTATATAAAATTGAAAATTAAATAAAATCTAGATATTAGAATGAACCCTAGGGAATTTTTAAGGACACTAGTGGTCAAATGGGGTAATGGGTAGGAAAGAGTTAGATTAATGGTGTTATTAAGCACATAGACATATGAGAGGTTCCCAATGTATCATCCAGCTGGGTTACCCCATGTGATCGATGATAGGTTACATCAGTTTACTAGATGGAGTTAGGACCAAGTAGTGTGGGACCTACCCCACATCCCAATGCTATAGATGATCACATGATGAGAGATCATGTGGCATCCCTATGCACATATTGCTACTATTTAGCTGACATGCACAATTATGGTGCTAGGGTTGGCTTGAGTGCAGATCATGAGCCATTATACCTAATGGGTAGAGCTACATCTAGTACATTTACCAGGATAGTTTGGACTCCTAAACCTAGTGGCTCCTATAGTAGTGCCCATGTTTTGGGCACAACATATGAGAGAGCTGAGGGGGTAAATTATAGGAAGAGCACTATTTTATAAATGAAAGATCAGGTCATGGCATGTGATACCATAAGTTGGTCGAGTATGATAATTAGTATCTAGAGGAGGAGAGGGAATGGATGTAGATGTAAGCATGAATAAGATACCACAGTATGAACCACATCAATAGGGGTAATGACCACCTCAAAATCACCACTAATGGAGATGTCAATAGAAAAATTGAGCACAAAGGGTAGTAACATAGGTTGACCTGGGAGTCAACCTAGGGTAGAATTGGTCAATAGAGTCACCACTGAGGAGAGGCTCAAGATGTACATAGGTGGTGACTCCAAATTTTTATTTCATAGGGAGGTTTCCCATAGATGAGGTATTCGAGGGATGAGCTGATGGAGAGACTATGCTCAGTGGATGACTAGATGGTGAAATAGGGTTTGTGACACTAGGATATGTAACAGATGTTATAATTTTTAGTCTTTGAGATAGAATACTATTTTTTATATGATTTTAAGTAGATAGAGAGATTTTGAAATGTATATGTGACCTAATATCTATCTAGTTTAAATTTTGAAGATCCTATAGTTGAGGAGGTCAAATGGGGATCCTTGGTCATGGAAATACACCATGACATTTTTTATGGGGTGTTGATGTCATACAACCCCACCATACTAGATGATCATATAGTACAATCTGCCCTTGCTAAGGTGGGCTATTTTAGACTAGTGGAGGAGGTTGTGAGATAGCTACATACATGTGGGGATGGATTGTAGCCACTAACAGGGGTGGGAGTAGGAGAGGCATAGGATTGGCAGGCCCTAGCTTAGGAGAGACCTGAACATATGGCTACCATGATCTAGTTGAGATATGTACAAGCACACATGGCCAACCTGTAGGGATTGGTACTTGGGTTGAGATCTCAAACATCCTCATTACATCACACCATGCATAGGGGATAATTTAAAACATTTATGGGCATCATGGCTAGGCCACAATATATACATGATAGAGATCAACCATAGAACTGGAATGATGTATTTTTATTTTTTAATATAAAAACACATGATATATAGAGATATATTATTTTAATATTTAGATGTTGATCTTATGATTTATATTTTGGTTGTTGTTTTCAATGCATGGATATATTTATTTCTAGCACATTTATTTTGATTTTGGTGTATATGTTATAGGAAATATATGTGGGTTTATTTATTTTCTAGAATTATGTATTACACATGCATGTTTAAAAATAAATAGGTGAAAAAGACTTGGAAGAGCATAATTTAATCAAAAACAAATGCACTACACACTATATCATGATGGTAAATGTGTAATAACAAAATATGACTAAGTATAATAAACCATAAAGTTGGTAAACATGAGGGAAAAATGCTTATAACCCATGAAAAAGATTGTCACCAAATTAAAACAAGTAAAATAGCACTAAATCACATTGGGAAGTAGGCAAATAATGTAATAAAATGGAAAGCACGTGAAAGATAAATGGTATAAAAATCAAAACAATTAAGTTAATAAATCATAATAAATCACATTGGGAAGTATAAAAGATAAACAAAATTGGCAAATGGTCTTAAATTAATCATACTAATTCAAGTTGGGAAGCATGGAAAACTTTGTAAAAAATGGTTGGATTCTTACATGCAATCAGAAAATAGGAAGATAAAAATTGAAAATATTAATAAAGTAAGAATAAAACATACTAAATCAAGATGGGAATCATGTCAATGATGAGTAACTCATAATCAATCACATCTTATCTCATTTTCAACACATATAATTTCATTGTGACATGGGTATTATAAAATTTTGTGAGGAAGGCTAGGTCTTATCCATGGTGTTACACTAAAACTCACAAAGGGAACACCAATGAGGTGGAAAAAATGTTATAATATGGTAAAAAGGGTATGTTTATAATGGAAATGTGAAAATTTGGTAATTTGTGAGGAAAGCCTAGTCCTTTCCAAGGTCTTACACTACAACTCACAAATGGACTCCATAGGGGAGTGATCAGTGAACAAAATAATATTTATCAAGGAGAAATATTAGGTTTGTAAGGAGTGAAAAAGAGAATGTAAGAAGAATAACATAGGCATATAATGAGAAGACCTTATGAGACATGAGGCACACTGAGGACATGAAAAGATATTAAGTAACTAGTGATGATCAATATACAAAGGATACATGTTCACTATAGGCACAAATCTATGTTGGAAAATAAGTGTGGTACTAACATAAACTCATGTTGGTTGTTTTGAATAAGAAAATTAAAAATAGACCTACCTTCCTAGAATATGTTCTTCATTCCTTATGACCCCTTATAGAGTTGTCAATCTACTACAAAGATTGGGTACTTGTGTGAGAAAGTAGGTAGCATTGAAAGATTTTTTTATTCTCCTATTCTAATCTACTAGCCTATAATACCCTAATTAACCTTGTATTTATCATGAGGCCAAATATGGAGTTTGAGCTTCAATTTAGAAAAATGAAATGTGATTAGAATCATATCTTTTATTTTGATTTAACTTTTGAAAATTTTGAATGTTTCCTTTTAGGTTATTATCATTTGTTAAATGATTTGACTTTTGAATGTTTATGGATTTTAAGATTCATCCTCCTTACAGACTTGGAATGACCAATCATGAGAATAAAGTGATACACATGAATGAGCTTTAGGCTCTAGCTAAAAGAAGCTAAGTATCCAAATATATTACTAACTAGAACACTTAGGCTTAACTATGAACCTACATGTTATATCAAGTCTCAACCATGTGCATGTTTAGTTTGCAAAAGGTAATAGAGGGGAATAAGGAGAGATCCAAAGTATACTGATAAAAAGAGATGATATTAATTATTTGCTAACTGATCACATAGTAAATGAGGAATGACTAAAGGGAACCAGGTTTGTATAACCAAGTCATAAATAATAATTAATTAAGTTTATAGAGGTAAGATAGTAAACAATCATGAAAAAAAACAAGAGAACCATATAAAAGGAACTTAATATGAACACGTCTATAATCATGAAAAAAATAAGAGAACCATATAAAAGGAACTTAAGATGAACACATATGTAATCATGAAAAAGTATCCAGAATAGAACATAAGAAAAATAATGGCATCATAAGAACATTTAGTATAATAAAAAAATCATCATGTAAGATAGATAATAATTTGACACAATGTTAAATCATATAAAATAGATAAATGAAAAGTTTGACCACACATCTAATCCAAATGAAGAAAGAAATGAAATAACACCATGTTTGTGTGCATAAATACTGATACATTTGTCCATATACATTATCCATAACATCTGATAAATCTCTATGAAGCTAAACTTAAACTACAACCAAAGTTTCATCGATCCTTAGGGAACGTTTAGAAAATACTTCAAATCAGATCTCCTTGACATAGAATGTAGGAATTTTTTAAGGATCATGTTGATGAGGGATATCATGTAAGGGATGGTCAGGAGAAGGAATGGGAGTGGACTCTATGAGAGATGAAGGGGTTATCAGTGGGGAATGGGCCATAGGGGAAGGAGTCACTAGTGGAGAAGGGGCCATCAAAGAATGATGATCCATGGGTGAGGGAATCACAGGTGAAGAGAGACCATAGGTGGTGGAGTCATGGGATTAAAGGGGGAGCCTTCATGTGAGGGAAACCTATGGGAAGAATGGTAGTAGGCATAAGAATGGTCATGAGTTAATCCTTGAGATGTTGCTAAAAGATTCAATAATGATTATTATGATGTGTACCACATTGGTTCTAAAGATAATATACCTCTCCATATTTGGGAAGATATTCAGATAATACTTCTGCTAGAGGTATAGCCTTGTTTGTGGGCTGAGGAGTGGTGGGATGCAAGGTGTTGACATATTTTTATATATTATGATAATGCATGGATAAATTATTATCTATGCCATGGAATCAACATATATGCTTGTTAGTAGACTTTTTAGGTGTACTAATAGGGGGAGTGGAAATTAAAACTGAGGAAAGTTGGTATAATAAAAATATCTATTCCAATGACTGGTAAATTTATGAATATCATAGTATGGTTGATAAACCCATTTGGTGGACAAAGGAGCAAGTTGTGGTAAATAGAGAAAACCAACACCAACGGAAGGTGGGTTTAGTGGAGTGACTGGGCAAGGATCGATTAAAATAATAATAGAATCTAAAATAGAAAGAGACTTAGCTAGGGAGGGAATGGGAATAATATCTACTAGGGAATGAGAATGATGCATAGAAGGCTAAAAGATAGTCGTAAACATCTCAAGGATAAGTTGGATAGAGGGGTCCTAGTATCTAGAAAAGTGATAGGTACCAGTCATAACATGATCCATAAGCATACTCCTATGAGGATATATAGAAACTAGAGGTGTGCACACCATCTCTACCCTATAATAAAGAGGAAAAAATCTAAGATTAATAATGATATAGGATTGAATGCCATAAGAAATACTAAAATACTAAAGCAAAGAGGAATGATAAGGGATAATTTTAGCATCTCATGTCTGAACAAGAGCTCCTAATAATGGATCATCTAAGGTATAACCATCATCATAATCAAGTGTATGAATATTAATAGCATAGTTAGGGATGACCTTATCATACAATGTGGTGTGATGAATGGAATGATGACTCTTAGTTAGGATAACGGGTATGTCATCATGAGGTGGTTGATGGTAACAAGGTTAAAAATAAGGGGGAAGATGAAAAATTAGATGAGGTGAGAAATCTAATGTTTTAATCTAGAGATTTATCTCATCATGCTCATCATCATGCTCATCATCATAATCTTGGAGGTTAGGAGGTATATTCCTAATGATCTTAGCATGACCATTGTAATCTCGAGTGGAGTTGACATAAAAGTTAAATCATTGAGATTCATGAAATTAAACACTTGGCAAGGGTTCAAGGGTGGAAATATTTAATACACCATAGTCTTGTATTTGTTTGAAATTCCAAGGGTTAGTGTTACCTTTAATCCTATAGATTTCTCCATTTTAAATAAATTTGACACATTGACATGTAGAAGAGGCAACTACTCTCATGCAATGATTCTATGGCCTACTACTCAAAATTTTATAAGATATATGAAAGCTTAAAATCATCACCTTCATGTGAATTCTAATAAGTGGGATGGTGATAGGGATCCACACATAACCTAAGGGAGGCATTTACCTTCTACCATATCCTTAACATGTGTTTCATGTAGACTTAATATTACATTCAAAATATCCAAGGGTTTTGATCAAAATAAGAGAGGAAACACAAGTGCCAGCACCTTCATCAATCAAGGCATGATTGAATTGGATATCTCCAATTTGGATACTAATAAAAATGGGAGGATCATCCACATGAAGTAGAATCTCATCCGTGATCATATAAGTAATGGGGAATTTGAGGGAAAGAGAAGTGTCCATTATTTCATCAACATATATGGACATCTTTGCACTGTTGTAATAGTATATATTTTGATCTAGATAAAGTGGATTTGCATCTTGATAGGGGAGGATGAGGTATGTTCATTTCAATAAAAATATGCATAATATGATTATGATGATGCGAAGAGGTTCATATAATTTTGAGAAATGGGATTTAATATGGGAGATGAGTAAGTTTTTTGATAGGATCCCATTCATCATAACCCATAAGGGGACTACTAGAAAGAGGTGCATAGTTTTGAAGGATGTCATTCGAAGGAGGATCCAAAGTGAATGTGAAGTTATGTTGATAAGATGCAAAAGGTTTAACTGGAAGACAAGTTTGTTTATTGTCTTGAGAAGATGGGGTAGTTGATGCAAGTTTTGTTTGAGATAGATTGGAATAAGTGATGATAGAAGTTTGATTATCATTTGTGATGGGTGAAGAGGTTGGAGGGATGGTAGAAATGGTGTGATAAAATTTATCCAAGGGAGGTGTTATAATTGGTTCATCAAAAGATATAAGGTCTTCTTTCCCCAACTCTAGTAAGTGAGTTGGAGAAGAGTCTTAGATCATGTGAAAAATGTGAGATGGTTGACGAGTATGGATGGGATGAAGATAAATTAAGGAAAATACCCTTCACATATTAGTCATATTTACCACATTATCTATAAGAGTGGGGTCAATAAGACTTTCAACATTATTGGTTTAAGGGATAGTTTTTTTGGGGTTGTTTTCATCGTTCAAAAGAGGATATTTATATATGGCCAAATGAGCATTAGCATGGTTAAAATCTTGAGTTTTAGTTTTTGTTTCTTGAGATTTGAAATCAATTTCATAGGCTTTTTGACATTTATGAATGATAGAATCATGGTAAAAATTGGGACTGAGAAATAAATCCATAGCCAAATTATGAAGTTTCCTATAGATCTCATGAGAATTACCCCAACTAGAATGAAACCATCAAAATTTATTAGGATCATACCAAGATTTCATGGGATGAGTGGGACCAAGTTATTGTGAAAGAGGCCTTGGTATTCATTTTTTTAATTATTCTAAGGATAAAGGTTTATGAACATTGATGTGATTTTTGAAAGACAAATGAGGGTCAGTGATGTGGTTGGGAGGAGAAGCTTGTTTTGGAGTCTAGTTGAGAACAATAGCTTAAATAATATGAATGGTATCATAGGAATTGGTAACACCATCAATTTTAGAATGATGATTCTTATTTTTTATTAACATGTGTGTACCCATATAAGTTTGGGATGGATCAAATTAATGTATGAGGAAATTTTGACACTTGGCATGGTCAATGGTCTCTTCAAAAGTTCATAGTGAGAGAGTCTAGATGCGATATTGTAACTTTCAAAAAACACATTTATAAATACATGAAATAGGTTTTCATCTTCCATATTATGTTCACATTTTTAAGACAAGGTCTTCCATCATTTGATGAAATCTTGCACAGTTTTCATCTCAAGTTGTTTATAATTGATAAAATGGGCCAAGGTATTTTCAATGAGATCACTAGTTTAAAACTCTTGGACTAGAGCATTGACTAAATCTTCCAAACTAGTGATAGAATGAGATTTTATTTGGTTTTCCCAATATAAATCATCTCCCATGAGAGTTTTTAAATAATAGTTTGGTAGTGTCAAAAGTATTTAACTTGACCTAGTCTTTATATAGATTTCCAAATGTTTTTAAGTGGAGAATAGGATCAGTTAACCCATTATAAGTAATGATAGGGGTGATGCCTCTTATATCAATGTTAGCAATTTGAGGTGTAAGAGGCTCATTTTTAAGGTTCTTGATTATTTTTTTAACAAGAGGAGGTTGAGAGATAAAATTACTATGGTAATATTGAAGAGGAGGTGGGGGAGCATTTTGGTTATGCATTCCCCATGGAACCTATTGAGGGTGGTTTGGAATATGGATAAGATTATTTTTCATTTGCATCATTTGATTTACATTATTAGCTTAGAAAGAATTCATTTTATTAATATTTGCTAATAGAAGTTGATGTTTTTGAGTGGTATTATTGGCATTGTGTGAAGCATTGGAATTGGTATTAGAGGATTGGGTAACACTATGGGTGTTAATAGTAGCTTGAGAAAAATTATTGGTAAGTAAGGCACTAGTAGCATGATGATTTGTTTATTTGTCAAATAATGTACTAGTAGATGGATGATAAGAAGTGGAACTAGAGGCATGATTAACATTAGTATTAAATGATGCACTAGTGGAAGAATTCAAAAGAGTGGGTCTTGGAAGAGGCCCATTAGATGTAGAACCTACCATGTTAGTAGAGATACTAGGCATTAAGGTATACAAATTCAAAGAGGAAGATGTAATGGTATGAGAAGGGGTCAAAATAGAGGAAAGAGGTTGAGAATAAAATAATCTAATGTCCCCAAATATGTGTGATAATGTGGGAAAAGGTTAATGGGGTTCCTCAACTTGAACACTTATCATGATATGGTAAATATTAGAAGGATATTTTCCTCGATGGTGAGGAAACTCATTGCTGAAGAAGATAATTTATAGGGTATACTCTAATTTAGGTTGATCTTCAAATTATAAGAGAGGATTGTGAACTGAAGTGGAATGAGGAGGGGTCCCATATTTTTTAGAATGAGTGGCCATATATGCATTACTTTCATCTAGGGTAGGATCCACAAGCTACTTATGCAAGAACCTATTAGGCTTGGTAACATTCATCATATCCATTGAATTAAACTCAATATTATCTTAAAATAGGAAGTTCATGATGAAGTATAAATATTAAAGAAGAAAATGTTGATTTAAAAGCAAAGAGATAGAAAGGATAAAAAGTTGACTAGGTCAGCTATGTTCTATAATATAAGAGACATATAAGCATACAGGGTCGACTAGGTCATCTTAGTACTAAAAATAGGGTATTAATTTAAGCAAAGAAGGATATAGGGTTAACTAGATCAACTTAGTATTATAACCTTATAGGGATAAAAGAGTACAGGGTCAACCAAGTCAACTTATTACTATAAATAGGGAAAAACATATTCTAATAAGGATACAAGGTTAACCAGGTTGATTATTAATATAACCTAACTAATAAAAGAGAGTACAAGGTCAACCAAGTTGATGTATTACTATAGATAGGTGATATAAAAATTGTAAGAGAATGTGTTTAATAGAATAATAGTCTACTAAAATCAAGGAAAAACTAGAAATTTAATTAAAGAAAGAAATGGAAGCAAACAAAACACACAAACAATTGGATCAATGAGAATGATTTAGTTAGAGCACACAACACAGAACCACCAATGTTGGCCAATGTAAGTTTTTGTAATACAACACAAAATGATTAGAGAGCAAGCAATTAACTAAAAATTAAATCCTAACTAAGTGGTCATCCTATGTGTTGTTAGATTATTAAAAAGTGTTATTTTAAGTGTGACAATGAATTTAGTTAAAAATAGTTAACTTTAAAGTTATTTATAGATGGTTTCAGGATGTTTAGGTTAAAAGAGATCTATATTAGCAATGGTATTGGGACGTACCCCCTCACTTCACAATCCCTTAGTGATAAGAGTATTGGGTGCTTTGCCAATATATACCATTAACCATGTATTTGTACTTGTCTAAAAAACCAAGTCTGCTTCTCTCTTGTTGATGAAATCCAAGTAGTTAGGCCTTGGAAAGGCAAATGTTAAATGCATTTTGAATATTGTGTAATTTTATAGTGTGTGTAAAAATATAAAAATAGTACAATTAAATGGTAAGTTGAAAAACCACCTAATTAGAATATGCAAACAACTAAAAATGAAAATGTGAATTAATTACTAGCAAATAGTTGTTAATTCCTAGATTAAGAATGGTATAAAGTCAGTTTAGATGACACTATATGAAAATAGTATAGAATAGATTCAATTGGGTTGCTAATATTCTATGAAAGAAAAATTCTTTAAACACAAAATTGACCAGGTTGACTTAGTCTTTTGGATAGAAGATAAGCTACAAAAATAAGTCGACTAGGTCGATTTAGTTTGATGTAGGATTACAGTTTTGAAGACTATAAACTTTCATAAAACAAAACTTTAATGAAGTATTTAATTGATAGAGAGATAAAGAGAGGAACCTTGGTGGGTTGGAAGATGACTAGGATTACAAATTTTTGGTTGAAGTGCTTTGAATGTTTCTTTCAAGTTCAAAAAACTAAGTCTATTGGTTCAACTTAGTTCTTTAAAACCTTATGTGATGAAATAAGATAAGATGACTAATTTGACCTTCCTGACTTAGTTTTTTGATCTAGATGCTGACTAGAAGACTAAGTTAACTTTCCCAACTTAGTTTGTTGATCTGGACACTGACTGAAAGACTAAGTCGACATGCTTGACTTAGTTTATTATTTGGATGCTGACTGAAAGACTACACTGACTAGTTTGACATAGTTTGTTTATCTAAGACTGAATAAGAATACTATGTCAAAATTATTGATCCAATAACTTATATCTAAAGAAAACCTACATAGAAAGAAAACATATATTTTTTATATGATTGTGTGTTAAACATGCATACAAAATTTAAAACTATACTGGCTTGGTCAACATGGTATCACAAATATAAAAAATAATAAATGATATAAATGAAGACATGAAAGAAAACTTGCAAGGGTTATATTCACATTGGGTTCACTAGAATGTATGTAATGGGAAATGTAGAAGATCTGATAAATCAATTGTAGTTTAGAGAAGATAGATCTTAATTACATTTTTGATTGGGGATATATTAGTTAATGGGGGTTATGACCAATATGGATCCACTAGACCTAATCAAGGGATATCTTACCATAATAAATTCACTAGGCAGGGTTCCAAAGACTCTAATCAATAATAACTATGCAATAACCATAATTAGGTCTTATGTTTTCATAGTCACTAAACTAATAAAAAGTAAAGCAAAATCTAATATAGTGCTCACCAAAGCTTGTGGCACAACATAGGGGTTAGTAAACATAAAATTAAACATGCACAAGAGAATCCTATTTAATCTATATATAGGTAAAACCCTAATGTATGGAGAGATTAATATATTCAAAATCCATTACTTATGCTACTTTTATCCATTAAAGAGGGGAGAAAAATTAGAAATATTACCTTTAAGATGAACTTGTTGTGACTCAATCTCTACCATGGCCAAATGTGCTTTGCAAGAGGTTATTATGGTTTATAAGGGTCACTAAGAAAGTCCAAAGCATCTAAGACTTCTCCACAAGACAAGATTATTCTCCAAGTAGAAACCATAAGCTGAGGTTCCTCAAGTAGAATGGTGGAAGAGTGGTTTATAAAAAAGTGCAAATGAATAATTAACTATTGTTGTCTATCTAATAATGGAAAAATGGATGTGTTTATATAGGTGGATCTATCCCTAAAACTTTCCAAAAGTTTAGCCTGAAAAGGTCAACCCGATCGACCTAGTATTGAAATTGGCAAAAACTAGCTTGGTTATAAATTATGTCTAGCATGGTTAACCTAGTTCCAAGTAAGCTTTATAAATAATAGTACAAGGTCGATGCGGCTAACTTAGTCATGTAAACTAACATAAAGTGGGTTAGGTTAGGGAAAGGGGTAATGAAGGTGGTAAAAGACTAGAAGAGGGTGAAAATAGGAGGCAAAACTTAGGGGAATGTTTTTAGGAGCTAGTTGGATTGATAACAAGTGGAAATAAGGGACAACAATATTATGAAGCACTAATGGTTTACCAATCCATTTCTTGATGCACCTCTTAGGGCATGCACTTAGATAGATTGAGACTCGAAAGGTTCTTACAAGATAGAAATCATCATTAATTTATAAAGTTTAAAAATATTATGTGTATACTTTCATGTACTTTTTCCATTATTGAGTGAGGTTGGCTTGCTACTTCACTCATCAATGTTGTTTTCCCTTTTTATGCACCTTTTTTCATTGATGAGTGAGTAAGTATTGTTACTTTTCATTCATCAATGTTGTTTTACCATTTTGTTTCTTGTCCATCTTTGTTTAAGCAAAGATTTTTACTAATTTTACATTGATGTTTGATTACCATCCTTTTTGACATGTATCCTTGGTTTGACTTGGTGAGTTTGCCTTTCTTACTTAAGGTTTACTTGTTTGAGTTTTTCAATCTTTAGTAGCCTTTGATTTTTGATTGCCTAATTTACTCTAAATTTTTACTTGGTTATTTGGTATAACATAGCTCTTATCACCCTAGCTTTCCAAATTTCCATGTATGTCCCATCCACATAGCATAATTTTTCTTTGATTTCCTATATTTTTTTAATCTCCTTGGTTTTGTATCATTGGGTTTGTCAAAAGTAGTCTCTATGTCCTTCGTGATCAAAACTAAAAACATAGTAGATAACCATCTAACAATAATGTTAAGTCAAGGTATGTATTATATTTACTTTTTATTTAATTCTATTTCCTTGATTTTTTTTTAGTTATTTTATGCTTTAAAATATTGAAACTTTGTTTTAGCTTCAACATTGTGTTTACTATGTTCTTTCTTAAATCACCATCCCCTATTGCACCTAAGTGATACATGATAATATTTGAGTGGTACATATGTATACACATAATATTTTAAAACTTTATCAATTAATAATGCTTTATATCTTGTAAAAACCCATAAAGTCTCAATCTTTCTGATTGTATGCCCTAAAGGATGTATCGAGAAAGGGGTGGGTAGACCATTGGTTATTCATAGGATTTTTGTCCCTTATTGACACTTTTTATCAATCCAACTGACTCCTAAAAACATTCCCTGAAGCTTTTCCTCCTATTTTTCACCCTCCTTTAATATTTTACCACCTTCATTAGCCCTTTCCTTAGCCTTAACCCCTTTTTGGTATTTTACATTACTAATTCAGCCACATCAACTTTATATTATTATTTATAAAGCTTACTAAGAACTAGGTCAGCCATGTCTAACATTATTCATAACCTAGTTAGTTTTTTCCAATTTCAATACTAGGTCCACCAGGACAACCTTGTCAGCCTAGACTTTTGGAAGGGTTTATGGCTAGATCCACCTATATAAACAAATCCATTTCACCATTATTAGAGAGACAATAGGAGTTAATTATTTATTTTCACTTCTTTACATTCTATTCTTCCAACATTCTACTTGAGGAGTCTTAGCTTAGGGTTTCTACTTGGAGAGGAATCTTATTTTGTGGAGAAGTCTAGGATGCTATGGCCTTTATTAGTGATCCTTAAAAATCACAAAAACCTCTTGTGAAGCACCTTTGGCCAAGGGAGAGATTGAGTCTCAGTGGATTCATCTTCAAGGTAAGTATCTCTAACTTTGCTCCTCTCCTTAGTAAATAGAAATAACATAAGTAATGGCTTTCGAATATATTTCTCTCTCCATGCATTATGTTTTTACTTATACATATCTTAAATAGGATTCTATTGTGAATGTTTAATAACCCCCATGTTGTTTCATAAGGTTTTGTGAGCACTAGATTATATTTTAATTTACATGTTATTAGTTTAGTGAATATGAAAACGTAGGATCTAGTTAGGGTTATTGCATAGTTTTGCTTGACTGGATGCTTCATAACCCTCCCTATTGAAGTTATTGTGGTAAGATATCCATAATTAGGTCTAGTGTATCCATATTGGTTATGACCCCAATTATCTAATGTATCCCCAATTGGAAGTGTAAGTAGGATGTATTTTCTTCGAGCTAGGATTGATTTGTAAAATATTTCATATTTCCCATTGCATACAAAGCACATGTAACAACCCTTAGTGGTATAACTATAGAACCAAAAACATCTACCAAGGATAATTATTTAATAATATATTAGTCAAAAATATCAAAAAATAATGTGGTACACCCTGAGCCCTTCATATCACCCTATCAAGATCGATTATTCCATAAAGAATTACATTGTGAAGCCATGGATGTCATACATTATTTTTAGGGTTAACTTCAACATGTTTTATACCTAAAATAAAACATAAGGAATGAGATCTAGCCCCAAGAGCATGTTGATGAATAAGGGAATTATCTTACTAACATACTAGATCTCTTATGTTTTGAGGGAATGATCCTTATGTTAAAGAGTCTATAAGGAAAAAAATTAAATCACATATGACACAATTAACAAAATTATGTTTGGAAAGAGTAGCATAAAACATAGGATATGACAAAAGGCTACTAATATATGGATATATTAATGAATATTTAGTATATGAAATATTAGTGGACATAGGAATCAATGTTAATATCTTCATAAGGGATGCTTGCCACAATATGGGTAGCTCCACTTTACAACCCTCAGCGTATATTTTTTTATGTAAAACAAAGCCAATGCTCAACCCATGGGGATTCTAATTTCTTTTGTGTTGAGATAATCGGCATAAATTTTCAAGTAAACTTTGAGTTAATTGAGCTTGTAAAGGAAAAAACTACCAAACTTTATTCGGTTAACCTTGGTGTTATTCCAATCATGTGGGTATGTTCTTAAGTATTGAAAATGGGAGGGATGTGTCATGATTCCCTTGTCAAATAATCAAGGATTTCCCATGTTGAAAGTATTGACATAGAGGATGAGATCAAAAAACTATACTACATCATTGTAGAAGGATTGGAGAACTTGAATCTAAATGGGGATGACATCCTTAGCTAGCATGAGACACAGTATATTTATGACATGATAAGTATTACCCAAAAGTAATGGTTATAGGAATAATATTGGTTCATGAGAAGAAACTATGCCATGGTGTCCTCAAGACCTCAAATTTCACTTGCATGAAAAGCACTATGCACCAATTTTAAACCTTCCTTGGTTGTAGATAATATTTGGATATTGTGCATCACATTCAAGGTGAAGAGGTAATTCCAAATAAGCACGGGAAAGCTTGCTAAACTAACTCTATATGATAGTTTAATGAAGGATATTCCTTTTGTGTATGACCTCAAGGCATGTGTTTTCATGGAGAAATAACATTTGACTACTTTCTCATATACTCTAAACATCACTACTATGTGTTGTTGGGATACTTAAAAACCAAGTCTCCCCACATGAACCAAATTTAAGGATGTTACATGTTTTAGATTCAAGCAAAATGATGACCACCAAGGACTAACTACATAGAATCTCAATTTAGATACACAGATGCATGTTAATATGTGTGAATACATTTGGTTAGGTTGCACACCTTATTTCCCATTAAAACTATGGGTTTATGTCTTATATTATAATATGAAATCATGGTTTCACACATGGTATGTGTGAATGTTACTCATGAGGAACCCAATAATTGGAAGACATGGAAGGATAATTTCATTTATACTTTTTCTTTGTCCTCATCCAACCTAGCACTATTTGAAACCTTGCAATGCATCCATCACAATATCCTAGAGGATGAAGCTAAGATGGAAGAGACATTCAGAAAAATGTATAGCGAGAAGGGACTCACACTACCTAAATTATTTGAAGGCTATGGGGTGAATATTGATTCAATTAATGATAATGAATCAATGTGAATGTCATGAAATTATAAGCATAAGGCCAAGAAGTATAAAAGTTTAAGGTAGATGATGATCCCTAAGAATTTTATTTAAATCATTTATGAGTCTAGACTTATCATGGGGATTGAATATATGCTAGTTGATCTGCACAAGTACTACTGAGATCCTTTAAAAATCACTAAGTTAATATTGGCTCAAAATTAGATCCCAAAGTGACCATAAATGGGAATTATTGGTATCATATAGAATTATATCACATCATAGAGCTTATCTGGGAATTACAACACATTTCCTAAGAATATCCAAGCATTTGAAGGGTATGCATTCTTCTTTAGATGAATATCACACTTATGGATGGTGCAAAACCCATGAAGAAGTAACCATAATGAATGAACCCAAATTTGTATGTCAAGGTTAAGAAAGAAATTGACAACATTTTGGTTGCTAGTGTAATATTTCTAGTTATAGAATCTCAATGGGCAGTCCCAATAGTTATTATTATCAATAAATATGGGTGCATCTACATATGCATTGACTACTAACTTCTCAATGTTGTATGTGTTAAATACCCCTTTACAACCCCTTTCACTGAGGAAAAACTTGATGGAGTATTATGTTATGAGATATACACCTCCAATGATGGATTTTTAGGATAAACCAAGTGAAATTTGAAGAGGAAAATAACCACAAAACTACTTTCACTATCAAATGGGGCTCATTTGCATTAATATTATACCTTTTGACCTAAAGAATAATGCCTTCATCTTATTTCACATCATCATAATATATTTAAAGGATGGTTTGCACCATTTTTTATGTATATTTTGATGGCTAGATATTTTATGGGTTGGTGAAGGACCAACATGATAATTTGCATCCCATGTTCGAGTGTTGTCATCAGATTCAATTTTCTCTCAATTTTAATAAGTTCATATTTATGAAACCTTTTGACACATTACTTGGGCATGTGATTTTTAAGGATGACCTCATTTTTTTCACTCCTAAGGTGGTAATTAATCTATATCTTTATTTACCCCCATGAAATCAGATGTGTGTGTGTTTTTAGACTATATTGTATACTACAAAAAGTTAATTTGGCACTATACCAAGATTGTTCCACCACTAGAAAAAGTTATTGGGAAAATTTCCATTAATATGGATCTATGCATAATAACATGCATTTAAAACTTGTAAGGATGAGTTGGCAAGTACATTTATCCTCCAATTTTTTATATTCGATAGACCCCTTTCAAGTGTATGTTGACACATTAGAGATAATGATAGGCTCCATCCTAGCTTGGTCATGTGACAAAAAGATGGACCATCCACTTTATATTTCTTGTATGAATATTATGAAAGTTGAGTAGAACTATAATTCCACCAAGCATGATGCACTTAAAATGGTGTATGCACCGTAAAAGTTCTACTAGTATTTTTGGCCATGTCATTTGTCTTATTCACCAACCACAAGTCATTTAAGTAGCTTATTAATAATATAGTACCCTATGGAATGATTTTATAATGGATTGTGTTATTTTAGGAATTATATTTTTCCATAGTTGTGAATCTTGGTGAATAAAACTTGGGTCCTGACCACCTATCAAATATAAACACAAGTGAGGATGAAAAATACATTGACAATAACTTGATAGATGTTCAATTATATGTTGTCCATTTTTTCCCTATGGATATATAATATATGGATAATTTTATCACATACAACATTCCTCACAATAACCTTTCCATTAATAAAAAGAAATAATTATCTATCTCCACCATATTGCACTAGTTCATTTGGAGTGAACTTTATAAGTTGGGGTAGGATTTTTTTTTGTAAAGGTGTATTCTAGAATATGAGCTCCCAAGTATGTTACATGAATGAAATAAAGGTATTGCATACACTTATTTTACAAGAGAAGATAGTGTATGCAAGATCACCTTCTATGGTATTTGGTGGTGTACCTTAATTTGATAGGTGCTAAAATATGTATATAAATGTGATGTTTATTAATGGACTAGACAACCAAACCATCATGATGAAATATATCTTATCCCCATCATATCCCAAGAATATTTTGGAAAATGGGTATTTATTTTGTGGATCCAATCTCTATATATACTCTATGTTATTATTTCCACTAACTATTTTACTTGGTGGATTTAGGTGGTAGTGATAAAGAATTGCATAACACCAAAAACATCATGTTTATTATGGGAGAATATTATTAATATCTATGGTTTCCCTTTAATATTGGTCAGTGATTTAGGTACTCATTTCATCAATGATATCATACACATCCTACTATCTAACTTCATGATCACACATCACAAGATTAGTCTATACCACACATAATAAAATGGGACTACATAGGATTTTAGCAAGATTCATTATAAGACATTAACCAAGATTTATGATATCAATCACAAGGACTAGGATGACCATATTTAAAAAATATTTTGGGACTAAATAATAAGATATGGGTGATTTAATAAGTCCACTCCCTTTTAACTTGTGTTCTGAATAGAGGAATTCCTTCTCATGGAATTTTTAGTTCCATGTTTACACATTGCATGCATGGGATGACTTGAATAAAATGAATCTTTTGATTCATGCATAAATGACCTCATTTATCTAGTTTAAATGCATATCATATAACGATAGATCTAAACTATGTACAAGGATGAACATAAGGGTTGGCATGACTGACACATTAAGGGAAAGATATTTGTTTAAGGAACCCCTATTATAATCTATTATTATAAATATTTGAAGCACCCAAGGGAGCTTCATATCCATTTTTTGGGGCCTTACATAAATCATGACATTTTAGATAGCAGTGCATGCAAGTTGCATAACTTGGATGGAAAAATGCTTTATGGTCATTTCAATGGGCATCAACTCAATCCATACCATGTTTAGTGTACTTTAGCCATGTAATAAGGTGCATGCCATTTGTCCTTTGAATTTTATATTTTATAGGATAATATAGTATAAATTAGGTCATATTCATAATAGTTGTGCACCATAGTTTTTAACAAAATGTGTATCCTTGCGTGACTAATTATATTTTTGGATAAGTTTTGATGCACTCTTTTAGTCACAATCTCTCTCTTAAATGAAGTCCACATTTAATGAGAAAATAAGATTTAATGTTGAATAATGTTAAGAATTATGTACATTGATTTACACCCTAGTGACCATTGAATAAATATATCTAAATATCTTTGTGAATTTAATATTTCTTTGAGCATAATTATGTTTACAAAAAAACCTTGTCTTTAACAAAATAGTAGGGTTTGTTCATACAATAGACTTCAAAGTATATGTATTAATAGACAAATAAGAATAGAATTTAGTGATGTGTATGGGTATTTACATGCTAAATAATAAGTTTGGATGTGTGTGTTGGAAGTTGTCTAATTATCAAAATAGATGAAATATATTTTTGGGGCAAGAAAGTGCAATATGGAATGTAGGGCTTAAGAACACATGAAAGAGATTTGTGGGGAAATAAAACATGCTATGGAGTGAAACACATATTCATGAATGAAGGATATTTTTATGCAAAATAATTTCCCTATGATTGTATCATAGCACCCAAGAAAATAATAAAACCTAGAGAAGGTCACACTAAAATGAGATTCATGCAGGATGGTGTCACTAGATTCAAATTCTAAATTTAAACCTTGCTATTTGTCACATAAATATGCTCAATGTAATTTATTAGAGTAAACATAAATGTTTGTTGAGTAAAAATAATAAATTAAAATGAGTGGAAATGAAAATACAAATGATGATAAGAAAGGGAAATAACTACATATGAGTTGAAGCGACACTAACAACATATGATCAATATGGATCACCTTATCAAAGGAATGTCATTGGGAAGTATAAAACCATAAAAATAAATCCATTTTAGCTCAGTTGTCATTTTTAATAATATTTTAGACCACATAAGTGTTATTTGAAAGTAGAGAGCCAAGTGGAGGAATTTAGGAGTAAAGTAAATCTTTTTATATTTAAAGCATTAAGCTCATAGCAATAGAAGATTGCACGTTGATTATGGGGAAACACACTTGAATAATTGAACTATGAATAAGTTAAATTAATTATCATGTTTTATAGGATGAGTTATTACATTATATGTAGGGGAAGCTTTTCACTGAGGTATACCTAATCACTTGTGATAGCAAGAAAGATGCCAAAATTATTGAATTTAAGAGGATAAATAGCCCAAGTGTATGCACTAGGGGATTCAAAACCATGATAAATAAGAAGCACAAGGTGGTAATAACCTAATAATTATCATCATCGTATATAATTAGTAATACCATGTATGTAGAAGATGTGTTGAAAACAAAAAAATATACATTAAAGAAGATTCTATCAAGGAAATGGAGAAATTAATAGTGGAAAAGGCATTAACCTTTGTATAAATGTAATACCCAAATTTAGTGCTACATAGGTAAGAGTGGGATTCCCAAGTCATGTAATATAAATTGAATGACTATAAACACTGATAGGGTGATAGTGGGACATACCTCTGAAATGAATACATGGTGGACACCATTAAATAGACCAAAGATGGCACTGATTTGGTAGATATAAATATCAAGAAAGCACTTAAGAATGTGTGAGTTTTCTAGTTATTTGTGCTCCCATATTTTGGAAAGACAAATAAATTGCAGCATTACTCATTATCATTTATCAATGAAGAATGGTTCTAAAAACTTTATGTGTATAGTGAAGATGTTGACAACACAAATCAATAAATCTACTAGATTTTCATACTCATGTGAGGACATTAAACATGTTCTCACTGATATAGCTAAAGTAGAAAGGGTCACACAACTCTTTAAATGAAAAATGAAAAGTTTGTTTTTCCGATATAAAATATTTTTGATCGATAAATAAGGGTATCCTCATTGCATGTAAGCATGAAACTAGCTAGAGCTGGTATATGGGTTGAGATCAACAAACACTTTATATATATTATGCACCAAAGGGCTTAGGGCACCCTTTTCAACATCTTAAAGTTTATTATGGATTGTCATTAAGGGATACAAATTTTACATCAGCCAATTAAAGCCTTTAGGTGGAGTGCCATTATGATATTATTGGTACTCAATGAAACTAGGATCCCCAATCATTCTTGTGACAAGGTATGGTCCTTCCCTTTAGATTAAAAATCATCACCCAAGAAATACCATGATCATGTGCAATAGTATTATGTAAAGCAATACAAAGGTAAAATTGATATATGGTTTGATAACATGGTTCTATATTTTGGGAATTAGTGGTGCATCCCAATAAATTTTATGAGTGCATGGATAGGATGGGTAGAGTTTTCCATCATCTAACACTATAGTATTTATGTGATATGACTAGTAGATGAAGTTATATGTGGGAGGTTTAAGGTGAATTTTTTTATAAAACTAATTTTTGGAGTCCATTGTAAATATATCTAATGTATGTCATGTTTTAATATACGTGGCAAGCATAGATAATGACCCACATTCCCTAAGGATAATGTTATCCTACCTTACCTAGTTAACATTGTACCAAAATATGAGGACTCAAATAAAAATAATGTCATTGACTCTCAATAAGAGGTGATGATAAAGGAAAATATGCATAAGTTAAATTATATGCTTAAACCAAGGCAAAAGGATAGAGGATCAACAACACAGAAACTGAAGGTTATATTCAAGATAGACACTTTCAAGAATAAGGAACTAAATAAAAAGATATTTGAAATGTTGGAGGAATTTCCTAAGGGATTTGAATGAACTGAGGCTAATGAAGACACCTTTCCCTTGATACAATGATAGGCATAAATGTTCACTCCCACACCTACCAAATACTACTCTTTCAATCCATCACACCCTAAAGAACACCAATGATTGTATAATCTTTATCCAAGGACTCCAAGGCACTTCCACCATACATATGAGCAATAAATAGTTGTGAAACATAAGATAAATTGTATGACTAGGTGTAAGGTAGTGTACATGGGGTGTGTGAGAAGGACACATTGAACACACAATGTTTTTTTAAGACTCTTTAAATAGGATTCACAACTACTGGGTAAATATAAATTCATTTTTGAGTAGTTGGATTGAACTTGAGGTAGTAGAAGGGAAGACTAATGCCCTTGAAGAGACCAAGACCAAAAAAGATCGCATTGCCCAAAGTATTTTAGGACAAGAGATGAAGGGTGATCCTATCATGATTAAAAATAAAGGTGGGAAAAATCATATATTTGGGCCTAAGATTATTTAAATATAAACATCAAGATAGATGAAGATGTAAAAATGAAAGGGCTATTGAAGATCCTAGATAAGCCTCTAGTTTAAAATATTTTATGTTGATAAGATCAGAGGAGGATATTGATGGGATGAATTTATGGGATAGGTTTAAAATAATAATAATTCATATGACCTATACATGTGTCACACTATGAAGGCATAGTATGCAACAATGAGACATGAAGGTAAATGTGTTTTTCCTTCAACACATACATTGATGATCCAATGTTTTAATTACCCATTGTCACCCTTAAAGATCAACAATGTAATACTATAAAAGGGGAGAATTATATTATCTATGTCAACACAACCAAATTTAGTGAGGTTGAGGTGGGGATAATACTACTCAAACTCATGACAAAGGTAATATATTAGAACATTATGAATAGTTTCATAATAAGTGGTTATAAGGCACACTTAGTAGGTTAGATAAGTAACATTCTTGGGTAGAAAATATTTTAACAACTTTGGATATAAAAATATTAAAGATATGTTGGCACATAATAAAGGAGGATCCAAACCTATTGGATGTTGTATACATAAAAGGAATCCAACTAGTTTAAAATGTGGATATACTAGTGGAATGCCTACTACAGAGGACGAAGGGCATAAGGGTAATCAACTAGTATTCACAAGATCTAGCCTAGGTTAATTTTTTAGGGAAAACCTAATAGTATGAAGAACTAATGAGTAGAATCACTAATAAGGTAATCATATCCAAGAATTTTTATTAAATTTTTCATAGTAGATTTTAATGATCACATAGAGTTTACATGAGTAACAAAAAAATAATATGTTCTAGTTATACATGCCTACTTGAATAAAGATAAGGTTCAAATAACCTATATTCTACATGAATTATAAGATTTCATCATGAATATTAGTAGAAGGTGATAAAATCATGAATAAATATTTAAGAACCTCAATGCCAAATGGTTGATGAAGAGAGTTCATTAGAGGATTCCCTCAAGTAGATGATTGAAAACGTAAATGTAATTAAATTTGAAGTTGAAGGGACCCAAATGTATAATCCTAAGTTTAAGGGACTAATTTCATGCATCTATAACATTAAAAAATAATTTTAGATTGTGATTGCATGCTATAAATGTTTTAAAGCTGAGTTGACCAAAGAAATACCAATGTTCCTTAATGATATCTATAGTATTGGTGGATTGACTGGGGGCAACCAACCAAGTTAGTTTGAGGTTATGTTTACAAATTTTTGTGGGCCTTTTCATTTGGGACTAAGTTCATCTTGGCACTAGTCCATTAATTTTTAATATCATGGTGCACACTGACAAGTTAATTCCACATGTGCACATTCAATAATGTATCTATGCAAATAGCAAAATTAATTATGTGTTAGCATTAGAACTATAAGATTAAATGTGATCAAAAGGAATGAAATGGTTAAATTAAATACCTATAGATATTCCCCCAAAACATAGTTGAGAAATGATGGTTAAGATGGTTTGACTTAGCATGGCATACCCAATAGGATAAGGCATTAAATTCTAATTGGTGGTAGTTGCATTAACTAATAATTAATATAACTTGAGTAACCTTGTGACACATAGGGAATTTAGAATGCTATAAAAGATGAAAGTGAAGATTTTTTAAGGACACTTGGTTGGCCATAGGAAAAATGTTTTTGATTTGTTGATAGAAATATCCTATTCAAATATAAAATTTAGTCAAATTAGAGAGAGGAACAATAAGGTTAACTAGCCCCATGATGCAATTTTCAGCCATGAATTGATAAGTAATTGCTATGGCAATTATTTTTGTTATTATTTCTCTTGATGACCTTTTTGTCGTGGATGTGTTTTCCATTACTAATATTATGTGCAACATTTTTATTTCATTATTTGTCTTAATCATAATTCTTTTTATATGTTAGTAAGCAATAATATATTCGCAAGTAACCCCATACAAATGAGTATGCACGTAAGACAAATGTATTACAACACCAATCTCAACTAACCTAGACCCATCTTGAGATCTCTCTATGTTACAAGTAACCATGTAATAATAATTTTGTGATATGCTAACGTGATTAGGTAGTGTTTGGGAATGCATATGTGGTACAGGACTAGTGTGCACATGACTAAATTTCACCCAAAATCTGTAAATAAAATAAACTAGTATGGATCCCCTTCCCTATTGGATTGAGCTACTCCCTCTGCAAAATAATATAAAATGTTTTAAAAAAAAATTATATATCATACTTTATGATGAATTTTAACATAAAAATATTTGCATTTGAAAGCAATACATATGTGGGAAAGAAACACATACTTGGTCTAGGGTGTTTGCATCAACATGAAATTGAAAACTATTAGGAGGATTGTGAGAATGAATTTGAGGTTAGGAAAAGAGACTACATGAGGATGAATTGAATTAATTAAATTCATACATGTTGGAATGTGTCACTAAAGGTGTACTAGATGATGATAATGTTTTAATTAAACCAATTTTCATTGAACTAAATCAATTTAATGCTTTTCCACCAAATGATTGGTCCATTCTATAATTGCCAAATATCAAATAATGGATAAAATTTACCATTTAAAAGTAAAACACATATTTTTAAAATACACTTTATTAATTCATTGGTCCAAGAGGTTCATCAAAATTAGAGCCTTAAAATAAAAAGAAATATTTAGTTACTGTTTATTCAACTCGGCTTGGAGTTGTAGTTTATTCTAAGAGGATTAATAAAAATGCAAGTTAAGGAGTATGTGATGATCAAGATCCAAACAATAAGAAAATTCTGAAGAAAACTTAAAATTATGATCCAGTGAATAAGTTTAAAATCAAAATACCTCTAAATGATACACCTTAATTAAATGTTAAAACTTCAGTTTATTGCATTAATTATTTAGATAGAACAACACAACATGTTATTGCTTCTAGAATTTTTACTATGCAAGCACCATCAATACCATCTCCTCTATGTATTCCATCTCCTCATGTTCTTTTTCTTCCACATCCATCTCATATTCCTTATCCACCACATTTTCCCTCTTCACATCTAAAACAATATGACATTATGGGAGTTTCAATTGTCTCAGCTTAGTCTCCCACTCCTCTTGTTCCTCTCACCAGTTTTATAATTGATACCCAAGTGGTTGTCCTAAGAAATATTAAAATCTATATAACTTATTTACATTAAAAGAAAATATCTTTTGACCTTGGATATACATCTTAAACACAATGATCCAATATTCATATACCTTTGATTTAATTTGACAATGAAGAGATTGTGTTCTTGCCTTGAAAAAAATCCAATGTTGAAGCTCTTTTTTGAAATTTAGGTTGTTTTTCTAATTTTGACCCTGTATCCACAAAAAACTTTTCCTTTTATGTTCTATTTATTTGCATTTTTTTTTTTGAAACTATGTTTTAATAGTTTTCAAACTAGTTAGTGACTCTTATAAAGGATTTAGTGGTGATCTATTTATTAGACATTATGGTGTGAGGAGTTTAACTCGATACTCATACAACACTAAAAAAATCATGTTTCCACATACCTCAATGTATATCATAAACACATAGGATTCTTTGTTTATTTCATAGGAATATTATTATAGCCATTTTATTTTTCATTCACCTGAGATGAGTTTATCACATAGGAAATTTACTCTCACTATACCCTTGGAAATGAGGTTATTGGGATAAAAACAAAGTTTTTACTTTCTAGTTAGTATTAAAAAATATTAGGACAACACTAACCAAAATATTATAAAGTATATTTGAGTTCCAACACAATTATTCAAACCCTTTCCTAGATCACCCTTATACTATGTTCTATGTTTGTATTATATTCATATTCATTAACATTACTTGATTCATATTGTATTACATTAATAATGGGATCAAAGAGTGAATATTTATTTCATATGTTACATAAGATTATTAAATTCATTATTTTATCTTGTATTCCATTTCAACATGTTATTCATTATGATAAATAATGGATAAAATGCACATCAAATCAAGAGAATAAAATGTATAAAATTATCCTTTAATCACTTCTTAGTTATTATTGTTGTAATATTACATCCTCTAATATTTATCCCAAAAAATCACCATCATCACAAGAGATGGTTTTCACCATTTTAAGGTACTATCACATGAATATTCCACACAATGTGGAACAAATATGTCTTAGATATACAAAATATTCTACTTATTGAAGATATAGTAAAGGCAAACCATATCTTAAGCTTATACTTGTTGTTAGTACCTATTGTCATAATATCCAATGTCAATTACTTCCAATCACAAATAGATACCAAAGTTAATGTGCAAAACCTTTTTTACTTCTTCCTAATCACCCTCAACATAATTTAATGGTCATTCTATTCCTATAAATCATTTGAGGGTCATATTATATCCCCATGTCCATGTTAAATGAGAAAAGGAAATCCAACTTTACCTCCTGAACCCTATCCTACTCCTCATAATGTACCTCCTGCACCTCCTCCAATACAATTTTATAAACCTAAGGGGTATGATATCATTCACCAACTGCATAATAATTGAGATAAATTTCTCTTATAGATTTATTTTAAAAATCACCAACTTACAAGGATATCTTATATGTCATTTTTTGATATATCTCTCTTCTTATGGATACACAACTAGCTTCATTTGCTTCCATCATGAACACCTTCAAGGATATTGAAAATACTATTAATTTTTATAAATAAGATGTACCTCTATAGTAAATCATTTAAAACAAAATTCTATTTTTCATCCAAATTCAAATACATGAAAAGTTAGTCACATATGCATTATGACAATGGTTTCATTATAAATATTTGTCAGCATGAATTCATTTTAAAATTGTATTTCAAAAAGGATAATCTTAAAAAATTAGAGTAACATATACATGGATTTGGTATCGCTTTGAATAAAATAATTGTAATTATCACATTGGATTTATTACTATGTTGCAAAAAGGTATCGACTATTTTTTAAGTCATACCCGATCAATTGTAATATAATCTACTCTTATGTTGGCATTAGATCCATACAATGGAATCCATTCCTTCCACATTTAATAGATGCATAAAATAACTCCATGATATTAATGAATATACAATTCTATCTAATGATGCACCTTTTAATATTATATGACAAAATCATAAACCAATAAGGTCTCCATTATACGACCTGAACAAACATATCCAATGGCACATAAGCATACCTATGAAGTGGGTGAATTAATAAATGTTAATGATACCTTAAAAAGTTCTCAAATTCTTAAGCAAATAGAGGAACCTATCAAGGAAACTATGCCAATATTGAAAATTCTTAACCAATTCAAGGAGACTATTAAATAAGCTATGTCAAAAGTTGAAAATCCTAAGTAAATAAATGAACCTACTAAAGAAGAGATGCAAAAGGCACCAATTTCCATAGTAATAGTAGAGCCTATTCAATAAAAACCATTCTTGGTTAATTCATAAACTTCTTAAATAATTGAATATTATTATAGCAATGATGATGAGGATACACAAGATCTTACAAATTGTAAACCGTGTAAGATAAATTTAAATCTCAATTATTGTAACATCTCCACTGAGATCTACTTAAAAATATGTGATTTTTAAAATTTTAATAACATATTCATTAATTAAATTACACCATAAAAATCTAATTAGTGATCCATACAAAAAACTATAAGTGTGATAACTAAAAAATAAGCATGTAATATTACTTATCATTGATTGCTATCATCGCAAGAAATACATCATAACTTCATATATAAAATAAACTACAGACTTCTTGTCATGACTGGTACAACATACTTCCACTACTATCAATGTACAATAAATAAGTATTACAATTCATTAGGATAATGTTTCAATAATAAATACATTATATTGTATAAATACAAGATACATGGCTTTATAGAGGATGAGTTTCTTAAACTCTAGTATTTATGGCAATCTCAAGTGTCATCTCTAAACAAGTATTATTGTGAGGAGGGAGAGCATCACCTGAGCTCTTTTCCATATCAACAACAGACCATCGATCTCTCACACAATCCCCCATCAATAAATGACCCTTCCTTCATGGATGAGTAGATAGTGATGGTGAAAGAATTCAGAGAGACAAGCTAGTATTTGTGTGTTGTACGATTTCTAGAAACATGCAGTGTACCATAAAAAATTCTATTCTAACATGACATTGCACAAACATGTAAATCATACATATGAAATTAAATTATCTAACTAACATTACTTTGATCAAAATTTTCAATAGTGAATGATCTCTCGGATTAATCAGTTTTAAACATACCACTTGATCAAATTACCTTCATCTAATATTATAATGTAAGGTAGTGAGGTCCATATCACTACTTATTCAATAGCAACAATGCAAAGTTTAATTAACGTATTATAAAAAATAGATTCATATATATTACATCCTACTAGTAATAATAAACATGTTAAACACAGGGATAATCAAAATGTATGCATTTAGTCCATCAAACATATGAATGAATCTCCACAACATTATTTAACACATAAATAATAATAAAAATAACTACAGTCTATACCATCCGAGTATAATATACATCTAATCTGTAATTTTTTAATTACTATAAATAGTTCCCAATTACAATGCACCTTCTAACATCCCATAATATCATAGCCCATTGTTCTTGAGTTCAACTACTCTATACTAACAACCATTGATAACAAAGTAGGTTATAATTCTCACAAAACACAAAATCTGTTTTTTAAACATTTGTTATTCTTTTAGAAGATTGTTTGCGCACATAAATAAGATTCTACTATACAGAAGTCTACGACTTAGTTTTGAATCATCAAAAAAATATCAATTATAAGTATACAACCTGATGTATATGTATAAGCTATTATGTATAAGAGTACCTATATTATCATAAAACATGATACTAATTGAATCATTAACATGTAGCATATTATAACGGCATAACCCCCACTACATTTTATGTTTCATACGTTATATTTCATAAAATATAACATGTATATCATAAATCTTATTATAAGATAATATAAGACTACGTTTGAGATAAATATGCTTTCATGTGCTTTATGATAATCTTATTGTCTTACACCACGTATATGCCACACAAGATCGCTGAATATTGTTGTGTTATATAACTCATACCATGCATATAGTTGTCTTAGCTATTTGTATAACTCCATATAATAAGATCGCTGATATAATATAATCGGGTAACCTTTATATTATACTAATGTTTTATGACTGTCTATTATTATTATCATAGGCCATAATCTTCATTCTGGAATCGATGAATAAGATAATTAATAAATGCGTACCTAGGATTTAAAACACTTTACACTGTATAACTTTATATTTTTATTCGTAGTTCTTGGAACATTATAAGCAACATGCTATGCCATATAAACATATATACATCAGGTATATAAAACATTATATAACCACGCATTAGTCATAGCGATGCATACAACATGATAAATATACAGAGTGTTTCTTACTTTAGCGATGTAGAAATCATTGTATGCAAAGCAAGGCGTTATTCTATACGTATCGACTTAACAAATCATACCTTCAACTCGCCATCGTATAGGTCTTGTAATGGAATCCTTATGTTGGTCTAAAAATACTCAGTTTGGGTGATTTAATTAATGCTATGTTTGCCAATCAGATTATAACTAAATAATATTCGAATATATTCTAATCTGTAACCACGATATAACACACTATAGATAATTAGTCGATTGGTATGTAAATCTAAGGAATGACTAACAGTTTTATATTCAGTAGTATTTAATGTTATAAAATGTATAAATCGCCACACTCAGTATCTAATTGTGTTTTATACTCCTTCGATCGCTTAATTTTCCCAGGTATTTAGTTCACCCTCCATGTATGAGTCACGATATTCATATATTCGAGTCCACATATATTTAATCTGGTATATATGTTTTTATATAAAATTTAATATGGATATATGCACAAATATATATATATATATAGAAAGGAGGTATAGATTTGCATGATAATGGAATGACTTGCATAAAGCCGAACATATATATATATATATATATATATATATTAGTAGATCGGCTGGAGTATATAGTTCATTACTTATGCATATACAACTCGCTAAAATAGGATAACATTCCCTCAATGCTCTACTTATATGCTCCATTTTGTGCTCTCCCTCTTTATTCCCATATGTGCTCTCCTTTTGTATATGTTCTTTTATCTTTTTTTTTAGCTTTGTGCCCTCCTCCTTATCTTAAAAGTTGTCTCTCTTCCTTAAGAAATGCGCTCGTCCTATCTTTTATTTTATTGTTCTAGGTATGACGTGTTTTTTTTTTAAAGCTCTCATTTTCTTTTTACTTATTTTTATACAAGGATATTTATCTTTTTTTTATTTTCACTTCAACACATACTTTCCTACTAAACTTGTTTTACTCTCTTTTGTTTTATTTGTCCAAATATTAATTATTAGTTTTTATTATTTCTAATCACCAAAATCAATATATTTGTTAATCAAATTAGCAACTCTAATGTCATAATGATTTAATGATAAATTGATTAATCAATAATTTTGAAATCATGTTAATCACATTTCTAAAATCATTAATGGTCATACATGAAATCACATAAGATAAGTTTCATATAACCATTAAATTAAGCTATCAAACCTTATGTAAATAAATATATAAATGAAAGTAGCATCAAAACACACTACGCTAATTATTTCAGTATGCATATAATATGTACTAAATGATGTGGTATGTAAAAGGTTCTAGTCAATTTATTTGTCATCTCCCAACATCTCTATTTATGTCACCCTCTCTGATGATGCTCTCCTTTCATCATGCTCTAAGGGATGAGTCTTTTTTGCATCAAAATCAAAAGAAGAAAGTAGTTATTCTATAACAACATGACATATATACTTCATAAAATATAGATGTAATAACAATTAAACATGATCATAATATAAAAATATACAGTATTGTTAAATCATATCGATGTGATCATGTAACCAAAGTAATATTTAACTATTCCATAACAACATATAACTCATAGCTTTGACATAAAATAAATAAATCAAATTACTAACTATAAATATCCATGAATAATAAAGTAAGTTTACTTAACGAAGAATTGAGATGTAACATCTTTCTCCCCTAAAGCTAGTCTTCATCTCAGATGACTCTTATTTAAACACAAGTTTTGAATTAAAAATATTGTTCAATAGAAAAATAACATAACATAAATTATCAAATCAAGATAATAAATGTGTAAATCACTTATATAACTCATCATAGTCCTCCCAAGTAGCACTATGTTTAGAGTATTGGTCCCATAGGACCTTGCACTATTACATCTCTTTACTATGCAAATGAAATTTGTGTGTCAATTACTTTGATTTGTTATACTATGACTACCCTAGAATTCAGAACTTACAAAGCATCATAATACAACATGTGTATGATCACCTATATACTTTTTAAAATAAGAAGCATGAAAGATATTATGTGCTACAATTAATGCTGGTGATAATATAAGTCTATATCTTATAAGATTGACCACTTATAACATATCGAAGGGTCCCACATACTTTGGTGATAGTTTCATTGACTTTCCAAAGCTAATCGAGCTTTTCTACAACTTAACCCACAAAAATATTTTTTCACTTATTGAAAACTATTTATCTACCATTTTCAAATCATCATAACTATTCTACTTATCATTGGTCTTGACCAATCTCCACATAATTAATCTAATTTACTCTTTCATTTCAAAAATCATCTCAAGTCCAAAGACTACTTTGTCTTCTAACCTCTCCCAATTGATTTGGTGTCTTGTACCTTATTTTGTATAGTGCTTTAAATGGTTCCATCTTCAAGGATGATTGATATGAATTGTTGTAAAAAAATCCCAATCAATGAAAGATAATATTTCTACTTGTATTATTGATCCATAAAATACATATGAAGAATATCCTCTAACACTTGATTAAATAATTTAGTCTGATCATCAGTCTTTGGGTGATATGTAGTGCTAAAATTTAATTATATACATAAAGTTAAATTTAGAGTTACCCAAAATGTAGAGGTCATCTTAAGATCATGATTATAAATGATCTTGAAAAATATATACAATTGATACATTTCTTTTACAAATCTCTTCACAAGAGTAGGTACATCATCTGCTAAATTACTTGGTATAAAATGAGTCATCTTGGTAGTTTGTCAATTACTATCAAGATCATATCGTACCTATTTCATGACATCGATAAACATATGATAAATTCCATATTGATCACCTATCATTTCCATTCTAGTATATCATGTGAATATAACAACTTATTCAGATTCACATGTTCTACTTACACTCACTGATATTCTAGACAATGGGACATATAGTTTGCTACATATTTTTATATTCTCTTCTCGAAATATAGTGGTCTAATATCTACCATGAGTTTGGTTACTTTTATATGTCCTGAATATGGGTCATTTTATAATTTCTTTAGCACTGTGGTTTGTAGATTTTCTCGATCTAGCACATACATCTTTCTATTTTAATGCAAAAGACCATCTCTCTCTAATCTGAATTTTTTATATCAAGCATTCTAAACATTCTCAAATAATTCTTTTTTATTTTAATCATAGAATTTATCTCCTAATGATAATTTGATCACTCAATTCTTAAAATTATTTTTGATAGTCTCTACAGATGTTATGTACCTTATATGATTTAAGACATCAGATACTCTATTTTCTTTGCCTTTGATATAGTGGTTATCAAAATCATAATCATACAAGAACTCAATATATCATCTCTAATGATCATTCAAATTCATTTGGGTGAAGATGTAATTGAGTCCCAAGTTATCTATCTTGAGCTCAAATAATTTTTCTAATAAGTAATGGCATCACACTTACAAAGTATGCATAATTATTAAAAAAATTTAGTCATGAGGAACATATTTTACCTTATATGACTTTAACTTCCTTGATTGATAAGCTACTACTACACTATCCAGTATAAGGATTCATCTTAGTCCATCCCCTGATGCATCTATGATCACTAAAAATTGACATTAGGGTTAGAGACTCCTAACATTAGTGCAAAAGTAAGTCTTCTTTTTAATTCCTAAAATTTTACTTTACACTTTTCTAACTAAACAAATTGTTGGTTCTTATATTTCAAATAGGTAATTGGATTACATACCTTAAAAAAATCTAGAATGAATTTCCTATAATAACCTGTTAATCTCATAAATATTCTTACCTCATGTACATTCTTTGGTGCTGACCATTCCATAATGACCCTTATCTTTTCTAGATCTATAAAAATACTATCTATAAAAATAATATGTCTAGAATATTGCACTCTCTTGGAAAAAATCACACTTATACAACTTGCCATACAACTTGTGCTTCTAAAACTATTACAAAACCAGTTCTAAATGTTGAAGATGTTCCTCTTCATTCTTAGATTATATAAGAATGTTGTCAAGAAATACCAAAACAAAATTATCAAGATAATATTTAAACAAACTATTCATAAAATTCATTGCATTGGTCAACCCAATTGGTACCACTATGAGTTCATAGTGTTCGTAATAAGTTTTGCATGGTATATTTAGAATATCCTCATCCCTTATTCTCAGATGATGTATCCTAATTTAATATCAATGTTAAAAAATCCCATTTCTCCCTAAATTTGATAGACAATATTATCAACACAAGATAGCATATACCTATTTTTGATAGTTTCCTTGTTCAACATTCTATAGTTGATGCAATGTTGAAGAGTATTATCCTTATTCTTGATAAAGATAACTGGTGCATCCCATGGTGACACACTTATACTAATCAACCCTTTAGATAATAATTCTTGGATTTGAGCCTTCAATTCAACCTAATTACTATTTTTCATCATATACAGTGCCTTAGATTATGGTTTTAATCTAGGTATGATATCAATAAAAAAATTTAACTAACGTTTAGGAGGCAAATCGAGCAACTCTTTCAAAAATACATCATGAAAATTCTTAAGGAATATATGATATTTGATAAATGGTTCCTTAGGTTTGTACGTTTCATTTATCTTAATGATAAATTCTTGGCACCCTTTTTTTAGGCCCTCTTGAGCTACATAACAAAAAAAATCTTAAGCCTTAACTCTCTTTTCTCAGGTTGAATTTGTGTCTGATTTTTAAAATCTTCTAGACACTCAACATTCTTAAGGTATAATTCAACCTTAAGATTATGTCTTGTAAATCAATTGACTCCTAAGATCACATAAAATGACTCTAGTGATACTACATACATATCTACTACTATTATGAACTTGGGCAACTTAATCTCTACTTCAACTAAGCACTTGTCAACCATGACTTTTGAGTCATTCTTATATAATACTGACCACGCATTTTCCATTACTCAGACTCTTATGGATAACTTAATAATAATTTTAAGAGATATAAAATATTATATATCCCTTGTATCTATAAAAATCGAAATTAGATGTTCAAATAAAGTACTTGACATCTCTATGGTCAATGTTTTAAATTTGGCTTGCTAATTATCAACTATCACATGAATACATTACTAACAAGTTCCTTGATGAGGGGTAGGACCTTTTTTATTTGAATTTTGTTTAGGTCACTCATGAGCATAGTGATCATATCTATAAATGAACAACCTTCAAGTGGTCCTTTCTTGTCAGCCTATTAGTTCCCCTTGAAATAGTCTTTGAAACCATTACATGATTTCTTGTTGCCTAACCTATTATTAAATTTTAAATTCTATATTTTAAATTTATTTCTAGAGTCTCCACTCATCTATTTTCAATTCTTATTTTTGAAAGTTAAATTATAAATTCTAAACTTTTTCTTGAACTTGTCTTTAGTCTATATAAGAGACTTCAGCTTTTGCTCCTGCTTGACTACCTTCTCAAATACCTAGTCCATAGTAAAAATTCCATAAACATTTATCTCTCCACTAATATAGGATTTCAATCCCATGATAAAGTTATTAATCATAAACCTTTCATCTACTTGGTACTGAAGTACATACTTTAAAATTTGTGTGAACTGTTCCTAGTACTCATTCATTGATAAATCTTCCAACTTCAGATTGTGAAAAATATATAAAATTTTGATAAAAAAATATAATTGTGGAAGCCACCATAGTCTAAATAAAGTCACAGACTACTCCCAAGTAGTGGTGGTTGATTTGAGGTTCATTTCCAACTTCTTATTTGTCCACTATGTAGTTACCTCACCAATCAACTAGTATGCTCCCCGTACTACTTTAATGACTTGAGAATAGTTTATGATCTCAAAATACTTCTCCATATCTGTCAACCACACTTCATCTCTATCACCCAAAATTATTCTATTGAACTTAGATGGACTCACATTTTTCATATCTCTTGCCAACTCTGTAGCTACTTGAGCTCTCACATCCAAAAGATTTTCCTACTCAATAAGATACTCTTAAGATTACTCCTAATATTCTTTCTCTCCATGACCATGAACTTCTTGATCTATGTTTGTCATCTGATCCCTAATATCATTCATGGATGTGAGAATCTAATCTCACTTTACTACTTACTCAACAATAAATCAATTAGGATCAAACAGAGGGTTACTATCATTGACATTCAATGGACCCTCTTTGAATACTCTAGCTTTCACCATTTTCCTTTATATAAATAAAATGATATGAAAATGTTAGTGGAATCAATAAATACTAGATTTTGAGTTGTAGCTTTGATACTACATGTAACATCCCCACTGGTCAACTTCATAATTAAAGATTGCTATAGCATTGATGATGAGGATACACAAGATCTTATAAATGGAAAAATTTGCAAGATAAATTTTAATCCCAATGATGAATATGAATACTTATCTCATTTTCTATTTAATTTTTTTGGACTGGGTGAATATAAAGATATATCTTACATATAAAATATAAGAAAAACACCCCTTTCAAATCAAGTGGATCTACAAAACACCTTAAAATTTGCAATATTATATTAAAATTAAATTGAATCTAATATAGTGATCACATTTCCCAAGGAAAAATTACCAAAATGGAAATTAAATACTCACACAACATTATTTACAGATATAGTTAACAAAAAAGATAAAATGACTTAATAAAATATTTATTAAAAAAAGTCATTTTGAATCAAGGGTAAACATCTAAGCTTATTCCCACAAATATGGATAAAAAGAGGCAACAAAGAAACACTATTTATATCTAGAGAATCTTATTATTAGACCACATATGGATAGTAAATAATGCACTAATATTATTATTACTGACATGAAGCTAAATATGTAGTCTAGTTATTTTAACAAATCTTGGGTATGATACATAACATCTCAACAAAGCTACAAAGCCTAAACATTGCATTGGATCTATCGCATTACCAATCACTCTTAGTCCTAGATCATGTTCAAAATTATTTAACATTGATCCTAATTTAGATGAGTACATTTGAATCTGTAGAATATCATGGAAAAAAGTTAATGGGGGATACACTCAGTAGCAATTATGATTCTTTGACGTTTCTGTAAGATAGTATAATGGCCACAATTTTAAAAAAGAACATAATCAGAACATAGGAGCACACAACAAATCATACTCAATAAATATCTTTAGTATAGTTGTGATTGATATATAGTATCATGGAACAGATGGCTCTACACATCAACATCCTATTATAATTGATGGTCTATCATAAAATGAAAAACACACCCTTTATGCAAGAACCCCATGGGAACATTCCTTTAATCAATTTATTGGCTAGTTACTTTCCTTCTTATATATTTATTGGCTAGTTACTTTCCTTCTTATATATATATATATATATATATATATATATATATATATATATATATATATATATATATATATATATATATATGACAAACACACCCTTTATGAAAGAACCCCATGGGAACATTCCTTTTAGTCAATTTATTGGCTAGTTACTTTCCTTATATATATATATATATATATATATATATATAAGAAGGAAAGTAACTAGCCAATAACTTGACTAAAAGGAATGTTCCAATGAGGTTCTTGCATATAATTTTACTTTATTGATAATTATTATATCCCTTTATCCAATCACTCTTATATCCCTTGGCTTTATTTTCAATTTGGGGACTTTCCTTATTCATTTTCACACTAGTTCAAATAACCTACAATAATTATCTCCATGGAACTTGACTTGCATACAATTATATACCTACCATACTAAGGCTTTTATTATACTTTCATGATCACATATATCCATTTTCCATGATGATAATTTAAATTATTACTTATCCTAATTATTTTTGTTAAATTTATATGATTCATTTACACATACATTTGGGGCACATTTATTGCCTTTCTTATTAACACACTATGTTTTTTCATGACTAGAAACTAGCTTAAAAGACCTACAAAATTGTGTCACATCAAAAAGTAGTAATTAATAATGTATTGGGACAAGACCACAAAAGGTAGATAGGATCATATTATGGCCTTGTCTACTTCACATGGTCATGCCTTGTTTGACTATGTGGATGATTTTTTGAATTGGGTGCGTATGTTTACCTATGAGGGTCTACAAATTAATTTTGTGAAAGACCTAAAAATGATAAACCCTAGCTCTTACACAATAAATAATATAGAGATCAAATGCTACAATGTTTTAACAGGGTTAGCTTAATAATCAAGCTACTCTTAGAAAACCCATTGTAATTTGAGTTATTCCTGGATAGCTAAAAAAGGGCCTCATGTTGATTTAGCTCTCCCTCCTCAGGCAAGTGTGTGATACATGATTGTGAAACTATATGAGTATAGTTATAATATTAATTTAAATGCCTAATAATGGATTTTTTTTACCTAAAATAACATATATTCAAACTTATTATATGACTATTCTAATGTAATATAATTAAATTTAGAATAAATAGTGTTTTTTTAATCAGTGTGTAGTAAAATTTCTAAGTGATTGCTAGATGTAATTTTATAAACCTTTGTGTACTTATATAGAGGAATATTTAGATTATTTTCATTAACTTAGTTTTAAAAAGGCATGGGAGATCCATTTTGAAACATATCTATTTCAAAAATTAATTGTGTGAGTGAAGGGGATAAAGATAAACTAGTGGACAAGGTCACAATTTTCCTATGTCTAACCTAGCGTAATCTTGTCCCAGAAGATAAAGACTACTGAGAATGTCTAATAGGAACATGTGTCATAAATACAGATATATAATAATCATTAAAGAGTTTCATGAGATAATGCAATATTTTTATCTTTAAAATTTATAAAAAAATATTACATGAAATTCTAGTATCTATGATTCCCACAATAGAAAATCATAAATGGTTTTTATCAACTCACAATGCCCTGAACTGAGCTTTGAACTAATAAGAGTCAAAGTGGTTGATCTAAAAGATAGATATTATCTATTTAGGTTTAATAAGACCTTATTATGGTAGTTAAACTCAATAAATATTCATCAAAGTCAAAGGGACAAACATAAAAAAAGAATTTAACAGATTAATTACTCTAACAATGGAAAATGATATTATGGAATTATAGAATCAATTGGTGAAAAAATGTTGTCTTATCTACACCAATACATCCCAAGGATAAATTTCATACCCCATGATAATATTCATTCTCATCTATAATCATGTTAACATAAAATTGTTATTGAAGCACCTCTAATAAATAATGCTCCCATGAATGTCATGCTTGAAGCTTAAAAATGTACAAATATGAGGCAGATGATACAGAGATAGAAAATGTAGAATTCCAAGAGTTTGAGAAAGAGGAACCTGATGGAGACTCCAATAACAACAAATTTGAATTATAATATGAGTTTAAATAATATTTTTAAGATGATGCAGTTATTTATATGAATGGCTAAGCTTCTATTTTGTTCACATGAACACAAAACTAGAAATAAGAAACTAGGAAGCAAAATTATACATAAAATATTTTAAAAATAGAAATCTTGAGTTAAATAAACCTCAAAATTTATTCTTATAAAATATTATTCTCTGATGAGGATATGTGCTTACTAGATAAAAAAATAAAAACACCCTGAACAAAAAGTAAGTAGTCAAGTAGTCAATCTGAAACTCTTACCCATTTAAATAAATAACTATTATCTCACCTAGAAATGACGTAAATTTTTTAGACATGTCTTCTTCCCTTCTCTATATTTTCAACATAATTGACCATGTTAATGATCCTAAAATCTAAATGTCCCTAGTAGATTACCTAAATTATAACCCTAATCAACTAAAAACACTTCTTAAATTCATAAAAGGTGATAATATTAACACCTCTAGCCCCTAGTCTAGAATAATTCTCCCAACTCATGTTGACTCAATACCACTAGATTCTATGACTGATTACACCTCCAAGTCAAGAAAAATATAACCCTTTAATGTCTCTTTTTATTAAAAGATGATAATTGACTCTAGATATTTAGATAATGTGATGTTAGCTAAATTTATCCATGCACTTGATATTAACATTACCTAAATGTTTGGACATTGTTATTCCATGGATACAAAACAAGTACCCCTAGATGGACAAATCAAAGATGCCCAAGTAGCTATAGCATATTTTACCCAAAAAATAATAAACATGACCATATTACTATAGAAATTATTATGACATATGTCATGTTATTGGTAATAAATTACTGCAACTAAAATTGTGATAAATTTAAATGGATTTATCTCGCACTATAATCCTATTGAAAGGAGTTAAGCAAAAACTAGAACTTAAGTTAAAAATTAGGTATATTATACAAATGATAGAATATCCATGGGATAAATAACTAAATGGTGATGTCTAAATAATATTTGAACATGCAATAATTAGTTTAAAACAACCCTAATGATTTATATACTTTTGATTTTGATGGTAGCTATTGTTCAACTAGTGCAGGTGTTGGAGTCATTATTATTTCACCAAATAATGAGGTCATTCCATTCTATTACAAGTTTTAATGTAAATGCACAAATAAAACTACATACTATTAAAATTTAATTATAGGCTTGAAATAATATAAAGAGATGGGAATCATAAATATAAAATCACTTGGTGATGTTGAACTCATTTTGAAACTAGTAAGAGATCAGTATCAAGTCAAAAATTACCACCTAAAACATTATTGAAATCATGTATGGGATTGTATATAATCATTAAATCTAGTTTCTATCATGTCATATCTTAGGGATGATAGTGTAAGAGATGAAGCACTAGATATTTTTTCTTATTTGATGATTCCTCTTCCTAGTATTGATAGAAATGAATATACTATTAAAATGATATACAAGTCAAGTGTATCTAGTAACTCTCAACACTTTTAGGTGTTAAATAATTAAAATCAAATCACCACTTTTGTTAAGAAAGATGACCATTTCAGTAATATTTATGTTTAAAGTAGTACTTATACAGACATATAATCATAATACCAAAAATGTGAGAATAAAAATGAATAAGAATATTTAATCAAAGTCATAAAGGGGTCTAAAAATTAGAGTGAATAAAAATGTGATGTAATTATTCAACTAGAAGGTAATAATATTCCAAAAATATTATTATATTTGGAATATATATTTGACAAGAATGACATTACATCAAAGAGAAATACGAAAAGATACATCTATATCCCTAGAATATTAAAATATAAACATTGGCTCTTCTAAAGAACCCATATATATCAACATTGGTAAGTGTTGTTAAAAAAGAGTCATAGGTTCATCAATATTTAAAAATATAAAGAGATATATTTTCTTTGATTTATGTTGATGTTAAGTATTTTATAATGAAATAAATGAAACATAAAATCCTTGAAAATTTTGATGTTTTTCAATGTAGGTAGAATTAGAGACACTATGATCCTAAGATTTCTAGAACAATTGTGATTGAAGTCTAAAATATGTTTGACGTTTGCATCATTTTTACCATTCACCATTCTTCTTGGATGGAAATCATTCTTTCAGTGTGTAAAAAGAGTGGTGAAATCAAATTATGTGTCAATTTCATAAATCTCAAATAAGCATCATTGAAAGATAATTACTCCTCAGAGTTGATGGATCATATTTGTTATGTAGTTACAATTTATAAAATTTTATCTATGCTTGATGTAATTTCAAGATAAAATCAAATTAAAATTTCAAAATAATAGAGATAAAAAGTAGCATTCACAACACTTTGGAGAAAATTTGAATGTAGAAGAATGCCATTTAGTCTGATTAATGCTAAAAAATAATCATTTAATTAAATTTGGACACATTCTAATCTAGATTTGAAACTGAATCTATAATTATTGTATTTTTATAGTAATAATTATATGAAATATTGGAATCAAGTTTCGCTATTATTAGTTTTGATTTTATTGGAATTACATATCATATTTTATGGATTCTATATTTAAATTTTTTTGAATTTAAATTTATTCTTCAAAATAAACCCATATTTAGAAGATGGTGTGAAATATAGCCACAGACACATAGGAAGTCCAGGTCTCCATTAAAAAACCTAGAAAAAAGATCAAAAAGGGAATGACCAAGAAGTACCAACACTAAAAACCATCCCCAGCAACAAGGGGGCCTATGTCCCTATAAGGAAAATCAAAATGAACCAACCATTGATATGATTATATAATAAAACCAAGTTAAAAATATTATTTGAAACATGCAAAGTGAAATAGTACAAAACCCAAAAAAGTAAATAGATTAAAAATTGAAATTCAAGAAAGGAAAGGATCAGGAATGCAACTAAATAGTAAGCCAAAATCAATACCAAAAGCACAAACCATAATAAATGACCAATTATTAAAATTTAAAATACACAATGGCTCAAAAAACTCAAGGCCTAATGAAACCACCAAAGACATCATAAATCAATGAAGCATTTTAAATAGTAGGGAGTAAGATCAAATCTAGAGAGCCAAAAAAAGTTAAACACTATTAAAAACTTTCAATAACAATTCAAAAACATACATTTATACACCAAGACTTGAACTCAAACTGAAGCAACAAATCAAATGGATCCAATTTTTCCTAAACATCATATCATGAAACACCAAACAAAATTTATGACTAAATCATTCGTAACCAAAGATTAAAGCTCTTTTATGAATATATGACCATGACCTCACTTTTCCTAACAAGAGGCCTTCCCCTTTTACTCTTGCTTCTTCCCATATCAAATTTGACTACTACCAAAAACTTATTTTGGAGACATCATCTACTATCCATAATAGAATAAGGACTCTCCATATCCATAGCCCAAGGGGTAAAGGTTCATATGTGGGAGCATAGCACCTAGAAGTTTTCTGATGTGCTAGTTTTATATCAAAATTTCCTACTAGCTCCTTAAAAAGATGTATTTCTGTAATTGACAGAGGATTAATATTACCATCAAAGATATAAAATACCAAGTCTTCTTTAATTAATACTTTGTGAGAGGAATTTTGGTGAGAGTAGAGTGGTATTAGATATTTCAACATCTCATCATCATTATCATTCCCTCATGCCTCTACCACTCTTCCCTCTATTCCCAAGGGAGAGTCAAACATCTTAGGTTCCTCAAAAAATTTATCTTGATTACCTTATATTTGTCATTACCTAGATTATACTACATTTTTAGCACCCATTTAATCCCTCCAAGTGGTCTTGATCAGGAAAGCCCTTCCTTTTTATATCCTCTTCTTTATTATTTAAAGCTTGTAGGATCTATGAATTACCTAATCTAGTCTTGAATTCCTCATTAGCCTTGGATATGGTTCCTATTATATTTTTATTAGATCCTCCTCCCTTCACATAATCTTTATTACAATTATTTATATATTTTAGGTCCTCTTTGGTTTTTCCTAACTATCATATAACAATATTATCAACAGATTTATGACTAGAAGTATGACAATTATCTTTGAAAACCCTATCTCTTTCGTAGACAATTTCTTGTTTCTTAACACCAAATTTTGATCTTAGATAATGTAATTAGGAAGGATTTTATCATGATCCACATTAATAAATAATATTATAAAGTTTGATTTACTTTTATCCTTGGTGATAGAGTTGATGGTCACAATAGAACCCATGCCCTTAGCTATTCCTCTAAATACATTTTCCTCCTAGAACTACAGAGGGAGATCTAGGAGTCTTATCAAAAGAGGCTCAAATTTAATAGATTTTTTGAAATTATTAAATCCTAGCCTCTATTTTTACAACACCAATAAAGATTTTCAAAGGAACCGTTGTCCTCTATGTAAAATATTAAGACAATCCTCTTGGTTTAGAAAACAAAATCGAAGAAAAACATTTTCCATGGCCATTATTTCAACATAAACTTTTAGGATCCATATTTTATAGGTTCAATCCCTCACTGGATCAATGTTAGGTTATTTATCTATAAACTTACTAATAAGGTAGTTCTAATATAGGCATTTATCTTTGTTTACAACCTCAACTGAGATTTCTAGCTACATGACATTGCCCAAAATAAATGGAACCAAAGCTCTATTTTTTCCTATTTAAAACCCATCATTTCCCATCCCCAGTGGTCCATTTTGGACATCACACACCATCCTTCCCATTTTAACCTTCTCATCATCATCCACACTCTCACTATCACTGACGCTTCCTTCTCTCACTTCTGCCACCTGCCAATCTCCATCATTGACTGTTGCTCCTTCCATTGACCCTTATGCAAGTTCTATATATTATTTTTAGTTTATTTTTGGAATTTAAATTTATTAAAAAACTAATTTATATTAGTCTATTATATTGAAAGTTGAGCTCAGATAATTTTGAAACTAACAATTTTATTTGAGAATGCTCCCAAAATTTAATGAAACCAAAAATAATTATTCTTCTATGGAGTCTAATAAAGATACTAGTATCATATCTAAACTGGTGGGATGTGAAATCTCAAAAATTGAATGCATAATATTAAAAATAATGATCAATAATAACATACTTCATTGGCCTCATTGATATTAATAATCATTTGAAAGAAAGAGCATATTAACTCTTGGTCATACTTAGGCAGATCTAACAGCAATGATAAAAGAGTATTTAATCTCTCCAACGTTTAGAGAGGTCTGACATCAATGTGACAAAAAAGAGTATTAATTCTCCCATGATTGGAGAGGATAGAAATGATAAAAGCAAGTATTTAGTCTCCAATGATTTGAGGATGGAAATAATATTGGGGAGTTATGAAATCAGTGTTCCATTCTCCATTAAATTTTTCATCTTCATCAGTTACATAACTTTAAAACTCCTTCGACTCTAAAACATGTCATTCCTCCTTCACATTTTCAAACATGTCATCTCTCCTTCATTATTCTCCTTGCACTCTATCATCTTTCACAAATATTTGTAACTAATTTGATGATGATATCATCCTCAAAGTACTATTTTACCAAGCATTTATGGTCTCTAGAGTAACTACTAACCCACCCTTCATGAAAAGCAAGCTGAGCCATGACCTAATTGCTACTCTTTCCTTAATTCTACTATAATTTAGAAATTTTTCATGAAGGCATTCTAAGAATGATATGATGTAAATGTATTTGAAAAATAAATAAAAGTTAAACCATCTAATCAATGCAATGTTTTTGTTAATTATTATATTATATACCTTCATCTATCTTCCTCCTCATCATTAAATTCCTCCAATATACTCTCTATTTAATGTATTAAGTTATTAATTTATTTATACATGTGAGGGCCATAATAGAATCATATTACCATATCATAAAAGTACGTATCTTGACATGTATAATGGGAATGTGCTAATTCTACAAAAGTTTATACAAATATATTAGTTTCTTAGCTTCGTGAGTGATAATATTATTATATTTTGTATTATAAATGGCTAATAAGTCTATGGTAAGTTTATTTATATTTTTCACATTTAATTCATTGTAATTCAAAATTATTCACAATTGGTCTTTATATTTTTCATAATTATTAAATATGTGTGTATTGTTATTGACAATATGGGGCATGGACATGATCATGCTAAATTTAGGAGATGATGCCAATTGTTGCATTGACTTTGCATTGTTCAAGTATTTGAATTAGTTATCTTTCCCATCATCTCAATTATTATGGATCCCCATTGATTGCTTTATATTTTGAATTTTCACATGTATGGTGTTATGGTTAATTAATTATTCACTTTGTGGTTCTCATTACTTAAATTTGATTCATGAATATGTCTACTAAGGGATTTGTATCCAATTAACTTACCCATTTTAATTAGGTGTCTAACATCAAATGCCTAACATCTTTCCTTGACTTGCCTATCCTAGCTCTATTTACCTAGTGGGATTTGCATGTCAAAAGAATATTATCCCCTACTTGATCTTATCTATGAATCATCATTTGTGTATTTTTAACTTGGGTGTATAAATTATTTTAAGCCATTATTTACTATTTTTTAACTTAGGGTATTATTTTTACCTAGTGTTTTTCCCTCCCACCACTACTTGTAATTTTCTCATTATTAATATTCTTAATTTTTATAAAATGGGCACATTCTACACATTAAATAATAACATCATAAATTAAGAATGCAATAGTATTTTCTTGTGTATAATATGCATGTGTCTATTCTACATATAATTTAAATATTGTATTCTTAATAAAAAAAATGTTGTTTTGTGACCAAAACGTCCCTTTTCATCAAATAAAAGGGGATGCCTACAAGGAAAAAACTAATTTTTTATCATTTTATTGAGACTAGCCTAAACGTCATCTGATTTTAAAATCTGTCGTGTCTATCATTTCAAACTCTCTATTTCTTATTATAGTTTTGATGAATACCCCTTTATTTGTATTTAAATATCTTTTGTAAACTATTGCTTTTGAAGGGATGAGTCCAACCGTGATTTTTAAAAGTCATTTTTTCTTCAAAAAATATCTAAAAGGTAAGTAGGTCCTAAAGCATTAATCTCAAAGTCTATTTGGCCCCTACCCAAAGGCTTATTTTGATAGGTAAACATCCTTCCATTTATAATTATTAGAATTTATAGAGTTTTCAGAGCACCAAGACACTGGATCGAGTTATATCTCACCATGTTTACTCATACACATGGATTTTTCATCACTGTCAAAGCCATAAAAGACCTAATCGAATTAGATACCACCATATGTAGTTGAACACTAAGAGCTATTAGAGCCCCAAGAGGCTCAATCTAGTCATAAATAACCATGTGTACCTATACACCTTAATTTTTTAGAGTTGTCAAAGAGTCATGAGATCTTATCTATTCAAACATCACCAATGTACTTTCATACACTTGAAGAATTATATTCTTAGGAAATATATGCCACATCATCCCTTAACACCAAAATACACCTAAAAAATCACCTTGTCCATGACCATGGGTTGTCATGAAGTATAATATATGTTGTAAAAGATGTATGAAGATTTTTGATGTTGCAATATGGTCGTAAGCTTATGCAAAATTTCCTTTAATATGATAAAAAATTCCATTTAATAATCTAACTAACACTATGAATGTATATGAGTTAGATTGATGTGACTTAATAAAAATAATAAACATGGATTTTAATAAGAAATTACTACACAGCACATGAATGAGATACAATGTCATTCTCAATATGAAAATATTATGATCAATTAATTTAGGATTATATGAAATGATAATAGTGATGCAGATGACCATTCCCAATGACTATTCTATGATATGTTTTATGTATATAGGTTTTGATTTAAATTTCATTTAAATATTCAAATTTGTTTAGATTTGGGTTGATTTAAATTCAATCAAAATATATCAAGATGAGAGTGAAAATTTGAGTTAGATCAATATATCAAGGTCACCATTTTAAAATATGTTACTAGAAATTAAGTATAAATATTATCTCATTAATTATAGATTAATTACTCAACTTAATATGATAACATAGTTATTTATATGTAAAAAAATTTAATTACCTTTGTTTATAGATACAAAAATAATTATAAATATCAATTATAAAATTAATCAACTTCCATGGAAATATGAATCTTAGTCAATAATATTTTATAATTTGTACTAATCACTTTTCTACTTCAAAATAGTTCCATATCTCACCATAAATGATCCTAAAGTAAAAAAAAAAAACTATATTTATTTAAATTTAAAGTATATTTAATAATCCTAATTGATAACTAAGCCAAATATGAATGATAACATTTAGCTAAAAATCAATATTAACATCAGATAGTAATACAAATTGAATAAGTGTCACAAAATTTATTTTATACAAGCATTGTAAACTCAATTTCATTTATTCCTTTTTTAACACTTATCACATATAAAGTTATATCTTCTTTCAAAAAAAATATACATTATCTATGTAGACATCCAATTCTTAACACCATTTGTGTTGAAATTGTCAATCATACTCGAATTGCACTCAAATGCACATTTTAGATCAAAATCCATAAAACCCACTAAATGGTTCGAACTTTTCATTTACAAGTGTCAATTTTTGTCAAATTATCCCTAAATGAGGCAATGAAATTTATGGAATAGCTAACTTTTATCAATTCATTTCGAGTCAAAATGACGATTTCACCTTTTGTTCTCTAGATCGCTCTTTTCTTCTAAATCATTGGTACATGCCACATACCTTTGTTATTTTGTGTTGAAAACATCCTAAGTGTAAATACATTTCTAGAACATTTAATTTCACTTTCTAATTCTTCCCAAGTCAAATTACAACTCAATAATATGACGTTTTGACCATTTTAATTAATTGAGGGCCAATTTTCAAATAAATTGCACAAATGTTGATTAACCTTGTTTAAGGCTAATTGATCCAAATAAAAATATTAAGTGGATTTTCCATGTGAGTTGTTGAACATTTCTTTTTAATAATTTATTCCTATTAACTGCATCATCACGTGACATCATTTCTTGGGAAGATATCCCTAGGCCATAAATGCCACAAATATCAAGATTGTAGGTCACCCATGCCTAGTTAATGCCTCCCATGCCTCTTCAATGCCCCTTTTTCCAAGGTCATGATGAAGATAATTATTTATTTAATTCTAAATATTAGGATTATCCATGGCCACACATCTCAATCTTGAGATGGACGGTCATGGTTGATCATGACCAATCTCAAAAATCTATAAATAGAAATGTCATGAACATAATTTCTAAGATATTTTGGTGCAAGGTTATTATGCTCAAATATATTCAAAAATATTGAATATTTCAAAGTTATAATGCTAATTTTTTCCACAAGGTTTTGCATTTGATCATAGATTTTGTTTGCAATCTTCATTGATAGGCTAGTTTAGTGATTTGGAATCATGGGCCTATGTTTTATGGAGTGTTTTTGAGGCATTGGAGGAGCTTACCACCATTTTTGACAATGATAAGGATGCTTGATCAAGGGAGAACATGTTTTTGAGCCACATGGGTATGGTGAATCCATTTGGGAAGGTAATATGGTGTTGTTTTCTTTCATTTATTTCTTGATATCTTTTATAATTCCCATAGGAGTAGATAGGCTTGGTTAGTTCTTTATGGACGTTTCATTACTTTTGGACTAATGCTTGACTAATTTTCTTTGTAATCCTCTCTATATTCTACATCCCCAATGAAGGTGAGTTGTGTAAATAATGTTGCCTTAAGCTATTTACTAATTATAAAATCTTTTTTATTAAAAAACTTCATTTTAACAAAAAAATTGTGTTGAGGTGCACCTTTGGTTAGTGTATTGACTACAATAGTGCTTACATAATTAAAATTAATTCTAAGATCCTTCAAAATCATGTCTAAATTTTTTTTTAAAATGTTTTTACATTTTTTGCAATGCTCCTAATGCAAAATAATAAAGGACAAGCTCCACTTTAACATTTAACATTAGTTGAGTTCTAATTTTTTATATGTTAACATTTGTACTAAACATAGACCAAAATGATAATTGAAATTATGAGGACACAACTATCAAAAACTAAGTCAAATATCCTTTTAGCTATATCTACTTATTGTTAACTTGAAATATAGTGTTATTATTTTTTAAAGAATGTTTTTTATTAACAATCTTTCATTATTGAGAACAAACATATGATTTTGTTTAGGCACTGTAGACAATAATAATTTTTACATTCAATTTATTTTTGAATTTTATTATAGTAGTATATTAATTAATGTTTTACCTTCATTCTTAAGAATTTATAGAGATTTTACATCATCTCTAATCAAATCTATACAAGAATTTAAAATTATAATTAGTTTAATGTTTGATAAACATAATCAAAACACTTGTAATCAATTTCTCAATAATTGATTATTAATTTAAGTAATAATTATATTTTTATGAGCTAAGTGTGACAATTGTCAGTTTATTCTCTAATGTATTTGATGTGTTTACCATAGCCAATTGCATGTTTTATTTAAGTTCATCTTATTGTTAGATGTGACTTCAAGTTGTTTACTTGTCTCCCCTTGAACTAAAGTTAAGTCTTCATTTAATTTGTCTTGTACATTCATCATTATTTGTAATAGATTAACAATTTATACCAACATAGAACATACATGTTTTTAATAGGAGTTCAAAATTATTTAAAATGGGTGGCCACCTATAGTTTCTCAAATTCATCAAGAAATATAATATCTAAGATTGGGGGAGGTACGTTCTCAAAAGCAACACAATGTTATATATAATTTAGTAATTAGTAGTATATTATGTATTTAAGACATACGATCCAAAGGAGATTTAAACTATGAAAATTATTTAGTGTTTAACTACGTAAATTATACAATATAATTATCAAACCTTGTATGTACCTAGTGTCATGAGATATTTTAAATTTTTTTTAAACGTCATTTTCTTCATTAGATTTCCCACTATGTGTTTACTGAAGTCATGTTTAAAGTTTTGAAAACTTATATTACATTCATGTCTCCATAAAGTACTAAAATAGGGGATGAGTCTATGATATATCTTGATAAAATGTGCTCCCAAAAACTAAAAAATATCTCATATTTTAAATGATGCTCTTATAAGACAATCCCAATATTTGTTTGCCTCACAATGTTTAAGGGCTTAGTGTGTGACCACTCAGGTTCTATTTCCACTTCTTCATCAACCCTATATTTTCAATTATGGACATCATAAATGCTAAATACCATTGACATTACCTCAAACTCACCTTCCTCATTAAAAACATCGTAACATTCATTGGAAATGATTTCATTATTTTATTTAGCCTTTTCCATGTAGACGCATACAAAACTATGAAAAAGTAAGCTTTGAGCACTAGAACAAGATAGATCCACAAATAATTCATTGAAGTATATCTAATTTAGGAGAGTAGAATTTTAATGTCACTTTGTCTAACATCATTGACAATGCTGAAAAAAATTCAATAACAACCTTTGGAATTAAAAAAATGGGGTTTTAGTGCCCCAAAATGTTCTACAAAATATAAAACAAAAATCACATTGATGTGTGAACTCATAACTATCTTATTCCCTTGGTAGATAATTTTATTATAATTTATGATACATATAATTCGAAGAGGTTTATGGAATCCTTTGATATTACTGTATTAGATTTTGTTTCTTTTCTGGATCCCTTGCCCTATTTGGTTTTTTCTTTGCATTTCCAAATTCCTCATAGAGTTGAAAAAAGTGAGTTTAATGCATGTGAATTTTTTATATAACATTTTATGCATCACACACCAAAATAGTTACTTATTTAGGAACTCATGAATTAAAATAGTTTATAATATTCACCTTTGAGACTCTAATATCCTTGTCTCTTTTGCAATAGGCACTTAATATTTTTAGCTTCAAACTAGGTTTAATTGTCACCTTCAATTGAACATATAAAACTATAAATATATCTTTGAGTAAAACCAATTCTTTCGCAAACAAACCTCTTATGCCTCTAAATAAGCTTACTATAAATTTAACTTGAAATCTAGGTCACTATCTTTCTTAGGGATGCAATGTAGCCCACTGTTTATGTAGAGATCAAAAACCAAAACCCATTTTTCACATATGTCATTAGTAAGAATGAGAAATTAAAATATTCATAATCTCTTCTTCAAATACTTGTATGCAAACATAAAAACAATTTACATTAATCAGACATATAGATTAATTAAATGAATTTTTTTTTATTCAATTTATTATTAGTTGAATTTAATTAAATATTTTAAGTACCTTCTAGTTAGCTTCTTTTTTATTTCTATAATTTGGGTATTTTGATATTATTTCCATGATCCATAATGCCATACATTTGTACAATTGGTCAATAAAATTTGTTGGAACCCATGTTTTGTTGGCCATATTTTGTTATTTGCAATTAATGATTACCTGATCTATTGTGGATTTGGAAGAAATAATATGAGATAACTTTTATTTAAGTCTATCATGAAAATAAAACTTACATTTTTTAAAATTATTTGCATATTTGTGATGTTAAATTTTAAAAAATGTGATTTTTATTTTCATGATAGACTTAAACAAAAGTTATCATTTTACATCGATGATGTATATTTTAGTCTATGGATCTTGAAATTCATACTCGAGTTAAATGTCAAAGATATCACCAATTAATTGTATAAATATAAATAATATTACCTCCTACTGAAGAGGCATATAAATACACAACATTTAGCTAAATAGTCTATCAACATTAGCTAGATCAAGGGATTGGTACTGGTATTTAAAAGGAGCTTGGTGGTAGTGTTGGACTCCAATCTTGAATGATTTTCATTGAATATAAAAATTTGAATCTCTTAAGATGTTGAAGATTAACTTTTCTTTAATTAATTTTCATCTCATTTAAATATATTTTTCTCCCTTGTATATGCCCTTAGCTCTTATAAGTGTGATACTGAAGTTTCTTTTTCCATCTTTGCTAATAGTTGTCTCCTCATATATGTAAACATTTTTAATGAATTTTTTATTACACAACTCTTTTTCCATATTCAATAGGTGGGAGATATATGAAGTGAATGAATATTAATAAAAAAAATTGATTGATAATTTATTTTCATTACAAATACTTTCACTTATTTCCACTCCAGTGATGTCTCCATCTGTAAATAGTTTAATTTTCCAACCATAAGAATAGAAATAATATTTATGATGTTTTATTAACCAAACCATGCCACTTTTTATATATATTTAACCTATTTATCCATTTAAATAATTTAGAATAAGCAGTCATTATTATCTATGTGATCAACCTAAACCCTTATTACATTCTTTGAAATTCATTTTGTGTTTAGCACTATCCCAACCACGTGATGTTCCCATCAAAAGGAATGAAAAAACCAAAGGTAATTATGATAGTTATATGGAGAGTATATTTTTACAAACTACTCCCCATCTCTTTTCTCTCACTCTAATGCACCTTTAATGATGCAAAAAAAATAGGCCAACCTTCCAGAGGCCATAAATTTTGACTCGTAACTTTGTTTTAGCTCTTCCATGTGCCAAAATGACCATATTAAAAAAAATTGTTCATAATTAAGCAACTCTATCTTCTTATATTTGATTTCAATATTTTTGGAGGCTAAACGTGATCATCTGAGGGTCCAATATTAACTTTTAAAGTTTTTTTTGGGAATTTTCTATTTTTAAAAACCATATAATTTTAGAATCAAAATTCAACTTCAATTGAATTTAATATCATAGGCTAATTTTAGCATTTATGATATTTCAAGAAATTTTTAGGGTCATGCACACTTTTATGCAAAATATACCAAAAATGGCAATTTTTTCTAGATTTTAGTTTTTTTTCTAAAAATAGGAAGTTTTTAGTTTTTAGTTTTTATTTTATTTTTTCTAGTAAAATCAAAGTAATGAGTTGAGGATTCCTTAAGAATGGTTTAGATTTGTAATTATAATCAATTTATTCAATACAAATTATTACTCTAAAATTTGGCCTTTTAGTAATTTTAATTTGTCTTGTTAGTTTTCAGATTCATTATTTGGTATCAGAGCAAGTTTGAATCTTGGAAGAGTAAATAATGGTGAGAATACAAGGAGATGTTGAAAATATGAACTATAATATAAAATATCTATAGAGACAAGTTCAAACATTAATAGAGGTTATCACCAATCAACATAGAAGACAAGATCGTGATGAGGAAGACAATGAAGAAGTTTAGCAAGAAGATGAATAGAAAGAGTAGCCACCATCAATGGAAAAAATGATGGTTCAAGATTTATAAGGAAGGAATGAAGGAATAAAGGTTGATGTTCCAAATTATGGAGACAATTCAAAACTAGAGGAGTTGATAGATTGGCTGAATAGCATGGAGAAGTTCATTGAGTAGAAGACTATGAGAGAAGACAAAAAGGTAATGTTTGCATGCACAAAATTGAAAGGTCATGTAATGATTTGGTGGGATCACTTGTAAAAAGAGAGATAGAGAAAAGGTAAAGAGAATATTAATTCATGGAAAAAATGGATAAGAAGTTGAGGGAGAAATTTATTCTTTTGGATTACGCATAAACCCTTTATAGAATATTTTAGAATTTGAGGCAAAAAGATCACATTATACAAGAGTATATAGATGAATTTTATAAGCTTTCTATATGAGTGGAGCATGGATAAATAGAAGAGTATATGGATGCAATCTATGTAAATGGTTTGAAATTTTCTATTCAAGATGAATTCAGCATGTGTAGAATACTTAACATGGAGGAGGATTATCAATTAGCTTTGAAGGTAGAAGAAAAGCAAAATAGATAGAATTTTAGAACATCTCTTGATCTAGAAAGAGGTGGATCCCATCCAATAAATAGATTAGGTGGGTTTAATACCGATAGAGGTAGATTTAATGCCAATAAAGGTGAATCATCACATGGTGTAGAAAGGAAAGATGATAATAGGCAAGGGTTTCAATACGAACAAAGAGGAATAGGATTTCAAAAAGGATGAGGTTATGGTGGTTCTAGAGGATGGTTTCTGAATCAGCCTAGATCCTATATCTACTATAGATGTGGAGAATAAGGGCATAGAGTGTTTGAGTTTCCATACTATCAAAATCAAGAAAAGAGGAAAGAAGATTGCCCAAGAGTAAATCTATTTGAAGCAAAAATAGAAGAGTAGAATACTGAAGTTACACCAGCAAATGTTAGAGAGAACCTTATGATAATAAGAACCATGATTGCTCCAAGAAAGGATCAAGTGCATAATAAGGAAGGTGGTGATTCATGGCTATGATCAAATATTTTTTGAACAAGATTTACTTTGAGTGGAAACGTACTCAAATTAATTATAGATGGTGGTAGTTGTGAAAATATGGTTTCTAATGAAATGATAGAGAAACTAAATTTGTAATGTGAAAATTATCCTTATCCATATCAAATTTTATGGTTTAAGAAAGGGAATGAGGTTATAGTAGATAAAAGGTGCTTAATCAATTTTTCTATAAGAAAAAGTTATAATGATGAAATATGGTGTGATGTTATTTTGATGGATGAATGTCATGTGTTATTGGGAAGACTATGGTAATTTCATAGGAATGTAATTCATGATGGAGCAATGAACACATACACTTCTTAGAAAGGTAGTACAAAGGTAGTTTTGTTACCTCTTAAGGAGGAAGAAAAGATAGAATGCATGCTCTCTAATAAATAATATATCTAAAATATGATGGTAGAAGGTTGTTGTTATGAATTAGTAGCAAAGAAAGAAAATATAGAAATGGTGCCAATACCAAAAATAGTAACAAGAGTATTGAAAGAATATGTAGATGTTATGATTGATGAGTTACCAGATGGTTTACCACCAAAGAGAGATATTCAGCATCACACTGATTTGATTCTAGGATCAGCTCTACCCAATCAAGTATATTATAGGATGAGTCTAATAGAACATGTAGGATTAAATAAATAGGTTACTGAATTGATAAGAAATAAGGTGATAAGGGGGAGTATGAGTCCATGTGCAACACTAGCATTACTAACTCCAAATAAATATGGAGGATAGAGAATGTGTGTGGATAGTAGATCAATTAACAAAATTATAATGAAGTATAGGTTTCTTATACCTTGTTTAGATGATATGATGGATGTGCTTGTAGAAGTAAAATATTTTATCAAGATTGATCTAAGGAGTGGTTATTATCGTATTCAAATTCATAAAGGAGATGAATGGAAAACTACATTTAAGACTAAGGATGGCTTATATGAGTGTATGGTGATGCCATTCATATTATCTAATGCACCTAGCACATTTATGAGGATGATGAATATAGTGCTACAAGAATATATTAATAAGTTTGTGGTTGTTTATTTTGATGATATTTTGATATTTAGTAAGACTAAAGAAGAAGAATTACATCATTTGAGAATGGTAATGGATTTGGTAAGAAAGGATAAGTTGTATGTAGTTTTGAAGAAGTGCAGGTTTATACAAAATAATTTGGTATTTTTGGGATTTGTAATTTTAGCAGATAGTGTAAAAATGGATGAAGAAAAGATAAAGGCAATTGTTGAGTGGCCTATTCCTAAAAGCATTACAGAGGTGAGATGTTTCCATGGTTTAACAACTTTTTACCAAAAAATTATTTAAAATTTTAGTACTATTATGGCACCAATAAAAACTTTCATGAGAGGGAAGGAATTTGCATAGACTAGAGAAGCCACATAAAGTTTTGAAATTTTGAAGACAAAGATTACAAAAGGCCAATTTTAGCATTACCAAATTTTATCAAAGTGTTTGAGGTTGATTGTGATGCTTCATTTATGAGAATAGGTCTTATGTTGAGTCAAGAAGGAAAGCCAATAATATATTTTAATGAAAAATTGAATGAGGTAAGAGAAAATTATTTTACTTATGATGTTCAACTTTATGCAATTATACAAGAATTAAGACATTGGAGGCATTACTTGGTGCCTAAGGATTTTATACTATTTACAGATCATGAGGCTTTGAATTATGTTAATACACAAAAAAAGTTGAATAGTAGGCATGCAAAGTGGGTTTCTTTCTTGCATGGGTATACTTTTGTGTTGAAGTATAAATCAGGAAAATAGAATCAGGTAGCTGATGCAATGAGTAGAAGGGCATCCTTATTAACTACTACGGTGAGTGAAGTATTTGGATTTGAAGCTATTAAATAATTATATGACATTGATTTATATTTTAGTAAAGTCATTGATAGGTGTAATAATCCATTAACAGGTGGGAAATTTGTTATTCATGATGATTATCTTATGCAATAAGGTTATCTCTTCAAAGGGAAACAATTATTCATTCTAGGTGGGTCTCTACAAGACAATATAATAAGAGAATTACATAGTGGTGGTTTAGTTGGACATTTTAGTAAGATGAAGATAATATCTTTGGTCGAGGAAAAGTATTTTTGACCAAAGATGAAGAGAGATGTGATAGGTTATGTTTTAAGGTCTAGAATATGTCAGGTGGCTAAAGGACATGCACAAAATACTAGACTTTACATGCCATTACCAGTTCCAAGAGGGCCATAGATAGATTTTAGTATGGATTTTGTGTTAGGATTGCCAAACATAGAGAGAGGTAATTATTCAATTTTTATTTTTGTAGACACATTTTCTAAAATAGTTCATTTCATTTCATGTAAGAAAACCAATGATGCCACTAGAGTTTCAAAATTGTTTTTTATAGATATTGTGAGATTGCATGGTGTTCCAAAAAGTCAATTTTGGAGGACTTTGTGAAATAAGATGGGTATTAAGCTAAACTTCAGTAGTGTATATCACCCATAAATCAATGGATAAATAGAGGTTGTGAATAGGAGCTTGGGAAATTTATTGAGATGCATAGTGGGAGAGAAACCGAAGCAATAGGACTTGGATTTACCACAAGATAAGTTTGCATATAACAATTTAGTGAATAGATCAATAGGAAAGTCACCTTTTCAAATTTTTATGGAAAAAATCCTATGAGTATTCTAGATTTGTTACAATTTCCAATTTTAGAATAAATTAGTGATGATGCAGAAGCATTTGCAGAGCATATTAGTAGTTGTAAGGAGTAAGAAGAAAGTTGTAAGAAAGTAATGAGAAATATAAATCATCAGTATATGTGATAAGAATATCCAAGGTATTTTAAGAATGATATTTGGTAATTGTTTACTTTAGGAAAGATAGATTTCCAAAAGGCACATACAACAAGTTGAAGTACAAGAAAATTCAACCATGCAGAATTGTGAAGAAAATCAACAATAATGCATATGAGGTGAGTTTACCACAAAATTTTGATATATTTATAATATTTAATGTTTTATATTTATATAAATTCCATGTATAATATGATGAAGGTGATGAATATGAAGAAGTAAAATGGGAGCAACAGGTTCCAAAGAAGAAAAAAGAAAAAATAGTGCAGGTTTTGGATATGAAGACAGTAAGCATAAGGCAAGGGAATTATAAAAATTATTTGGTGCCGTGGGAAGGATTTCAAAAAGAATACAATACATGGATTACATAATGGGAGATGAATAAGATTTAAAAGGAAAATTGGAAGCAATATAATCAGGGTAGCTTGCAGTAGCTGAGTAGTTTTCAACTAAAGCAGAATGATGCAGAAAAATAGGCTAACCTTTCAAAGGCCATAACTTTTGAATCATAACTCCATTTGAGCTCTTCCATGATCCAAAATGACCAGATAAAAAATTTTGATTCAACCTTAAGCCACTATATCTACTTATATTTTATTAATATATTTTTTGGAGGCCAAACATGATCATTTAAGGGTCCAAAATTAACTTTTAAAGTTTTTTTTGGGAATTTTCTATTTTTCAAAATTCTATAATTTTAGAACTGAAAGTCAAATTATGTTAAATTTCATCCCATAGGATAATTTTATAATTTAGGATATTTTGGGAATTTTTTAGGTCCGTTTGTGCTTTTATGCAAAAGATATCAAAACTAGCAGTTTTTTTCTAGATTTTAGTTTTATCTAAAAATAGGGAGTTTTTTTTTAGAATTTAGTTTTATTTTTATTTTTTCTTGTAAATTTGAAGTGCTAAGTCGAGGCTTATTTAATAATTTTTCATATTTGTGATTATCATCAATTTATTAAATACAAATTATTATTCTAAAATTTGGCCTATTAGTAATTTTAATTTGTCTTATTAGTTTTCAATTTCATTATTCATTAACTAAAATATCTTAGTAGGGAACAGTGCCCACAATATCAATTATAATTCATGTTGTAAAATGTTTTTCATATATTGTAAATTTAAATAATCATGATGACATTTGAAATATGATATGTTTTTAATCCATGTAAAAATAAACTATTTAGATACATTATTCACAAGATCATAATTTTTTTGAATACATGGTTATTAATTAAACCCATAAAGTCTTGACTTAGGATTGATAGAAGAACATAAAAATCCATTAGTATTGGATACTTATTGATAATAGTCATTAGACTATTATATAATGGGCACACACACATTGTGAATTGTGTCTTTAGGAATAATGTGAACATCAGAATTCTATATTCTTAATTTCTTGTGTATATTACACAAGCTAAGAATACATGGCATGTTGCCTATAATATTTTTGTGGAACTATTTTTCATTTTTTTAATGTTTAAGTGATGATTTTTAGTGCATGTACCTAATTAAAATGATCTATTAGCTATTTTAACTATTTTTGATTATTTATCTTGTTTTTTTATAAACTATTTAGATACATTATTCACAAGATCATAATTTTTTTGAATAAATGGTTATTAATTAAACCCATAAATTCTTGACTTATGATTGATATAATAACATAAACATCCATTCGTATTGGATAATTATTGATAATAATCATATAGACTATTGTATAATGGGCACACAGACATTGTGAATTGTGTCTTTATGAATAATGTGAACATCAAAATCCTATGTTCTTAATTTCTTATGTATATTACACAAGCTAAGAATACATGGCATGTTGCCTATAATATTTTGGTGGAATTATTTTTCATTTTTTTCATGTTTAAATGATGATTTTGAGTGCATGTACCTAATTAAAATGATCTATTAGCTATTTTAACTATTTTTAATTATTTATCTTTTTTTTTTCTAAAAAGTTAATATATGTATGTGTTAACAACATTAAAATTGTTTACAACTATCCCACAACATATAATAGTTTATCGTGTGATTCATCACTATAATTTATAGTAATTCAACTTGGAATTGTTTAGACTTCAATTGGATCACTAAACACCATTTTTTATTCCTTTCTTTTCCCTCTTTTTATCCTTTTTTATCAAACCCATTTTTATTTAGATCAAACATATCATTGGGTCAACAAAAATGACATCATTTCTAAAAATATTATCCATAATATATTATTTTATAATGGGCTCATGCCCATTATAAAAATATAAGAGTATTGGATTCATAATAATTGATAATTGCTTAATTATTCTTATATATTTCATGGAGATGGACCTAATGAATGGACTTCATGAATCCCCAACCATTTAAAAATTTGATGAGAACTAACTTCCAATATTGTTTATGATCATGCATTATAAGGATATCCCATCATTGAGAGAAGTAATTGGTTTTAATATTGCACATTAGAGGGTTGTGCTCAACAACCCAGATTGTAATTTCCACATGATTTTATATTTGGTTTTTGTTATGTGTACCTATATTCTTATATTCTTGTCTAGAATTAGAAAATAACCATTCTACATAAGACTATAAGAATATTGTCATATTGGCTTCCTAAGTGATAATTGTCTATATTCTTAGACTCATCATTAAAATGTGCATGTGTCCATTATACACAATATAATAATATTTACTTCCTAATTGATAGTTATCTATATTTTTATATTATTTCAAATAAAAATATTAGCTTCCTAAATGATAATATCCTATATTATTCTAATATATTCTTCTACATGCCCATTATGTAAAAAATAAGAAAATTGGCTTTCTAATTGATAATTGCCTAAGTATTATTAGATTATTGTGATAATTGATAATTTATTTATATTATTATAGAATTTTTTTTGACCAACACACCTCCATGTCTAATTTAAATAGAGACCCATAAAATTAAGAATCAATCACTATTGACTACTTATAAAGATCTTCTAATAGTCATGTGAATTTCTCTTATAAATTTTCAATACACATTAGAAATGTATTGTAGTCCTTAAAAATATACATTGAAAACAATAATAATAATTTTTATCACATAGCCATAACAATACACAAACATATAAATAATTTTTTATTTTTATTACATAGCCATTCAGGGTGACAAGGTGCTCAAGTCCACACATACAATACCAAGCATATTAGTGCAAAGACTATATGTATCCTCTCCTTTACAAGACATAATTTTTTATCTTTAATTATTGTCATCCCCTACTTTCATTGTGCTCAAAATTCTCTACTACCCATTCCCTTTCTCTTCAGAGTTTCCTATTTCCTTTGGTTGTATGTGCTAAGCTCACCATTCTTGACCCACTTTATCATTTTATACGTGTTTGATATTTACACTTCCTACCCTCTATTCATCCATGCTTGATGGAGGGAATTTAATATCTAAAAATTCATATCCTACTACCTCAAGAGTTGGTATCTACCATTTTTTACTTCATCCTAATCATTCCTCTGATATGTTATGTGCAGTCATTATTTCTCAGTGTTATATCAAGAGGGGAACTAAATATGTCATCTTATTTTCTCTAACCTTGAACCCAAACACACAAAAATTAATCACCAAATTAAAATAAAAATAAAAAATTGGATGGGGGCTTTAGGTTTTAATCTCTTTGGTTTCACACAATGGCTCATGCATCCTTCCTTACAAAAACATCCCCTTGATCAATAAAAACCATCTTAACCACAAGTCCATTTCACATATTTATTCATATGCCTTATATGTATAGGTATGAAGGATTATTAAAATTTGATATGATTCATGGGTTAGCAACTATCCTCCCAATACTTTGGTTCCCATTTTTATAAACATATGTTCATCAATCACATAGGTGATTCATATCTTGAGATGCTCATCTCTAGCATTGCATGGTTGAATCATGATTTTATCCACTCAAACTCATTGGTAATCAATTCTATAATAGTTTCCATTTAATATAAAGTTAACCTATAAAATCATATAGTCATACCACATCATGAGACATTTACAAACATACTTTGTGGTATCTATAGAACATAATAAATAAGATTGTTCATGAATAAGAGATGAGTATTTTGAAACTTTTATAGTAATATTATAATTAGTGTTAGTGGTGAATTGAGGAGAAAATAATACATCCATATTCATATCCAAATCATGTACTAGATCTAAATCTTTGGGGTTGGTAGTTGTCTTACTACTAATTTTATGTTAATTTTTCAAAATACATATCCATCATTTGTGTAGTTGAATCATATGTCAATCTACTCAACTTTGACATTGCATGAATTAGTAATTATTCAAGCCACTTAACCTTATCCATAATAATTTTTTTTATTTTTATCATTGATTATAAAAGTAAATAGTGTAAGCCTTCAGTCATATTGTGGCATCAGACATATATATACATTCTTCACAGTATTGAAAGTTCTTCATGGCATCCCATGGAATAGAAAAAAGAAGAATAGTCATGAAGATGATAATATACAATTATCAAGGATATGAGCAAATGTATTTCTTTAAAAATGACCTCCTAAAATTGGATATTCAAGGCATGGGTATATCAACATGTTCTCAAACAAAAATAATGTCATATCATGAATTTATAGTTTAATTTTATATTCATGCTGACATGTAATGAGAATATTTAGTTAGATTAGTTATAATATTATCTTATTCATATTATAATATAATTTAACTAACAAAAAAGGATTCAGGATCTTATAATTATTATTTATTAATATCTATAAATAATTAAATAAGATAGATCAATACAAGAATATGATAGCTTAGATGATATTACATCTATCTATTTTACTAAGTCTAAATACAATTCTACACTCCAATGGTCATGTCATTTATGTCTGTCACTTTGCTCTATGTAGCTTTGTATCATGTCATGAGGTGCAAGCTATGTCATGGTAAATCATTATGTTTGGACTTCAAATTTTAAAGAAAGAAAAGATAAATAAAATGGATAAAAATAATACCCTCAAGTTAAGCTATGGTAAATGATGACTTGAGGGGTTTAAAAAAAGAAAAGCTTAGGATATTAGTGTTTTATCCTAAAATATTGTTGATAAAAGTTAGAAAGGATGGGTGAGTTGAGCATGAATGCCATGACATCCAATATAATATGATTAAAATAATTAGGCAGGATTACTATCTAAAACTCCCCAAATAGATACATGAATGATGTTAAGTGAACAATTAATCAAATCACATTGAATAAAAATATAAATTACCTTGTTGGGAATCAATAAACCAAATTAAATAAATACAAAATGGTAATTAAAGTGGATAATATCATTAATTTCACATAAGTAATCATCAAAACTAATGTAATAGGAAAAATATGTCTAGCTAGTAAGGAAAGGCCATGTCATCAAGATGGTTGGTGTATGATCACCAATAAATTCACTCATGATCTTTGTCACCTCTTAAAACCATGGATAAATATATAAAAATAAATCCAACCTCACTTCTATTTACTAATATTTATAAGCACCAAAAATATATAAAATTCTTGCTAGATACATTTGACACTATGCGAGCTACATCACAACAAAATGAACAAAAAAATGGCTACCCCAATCATTACAGACACAAAAAGACTTATCTTACCAAAATCAAAGAATGTTCCATCAAAATATTTATCACCACATATGGAAGGAGAATTTTCCAAGCTACCATATAAGGTTTCTCAAATGGAAGATATATTCAAAACATTCACGCACATCTGATGGAAACTTACCATCCCATAATGGAGGTAGACTAGGTAGAACTCATACATGATATACAAAATGAAAAGACATGGTATTAGAACCTTAATCCATTATAGTATGAAGTGTCAAATAAAAATAATGTATTCCCATCATCTAGTCCTCTCAAAAAGTTTTGGGAAAGTCCAATCCAAGTGACTTGAAATATTATGGAAGAGATAGTAACCTAAGTACTAAGAGCATAATCCAATCGAGATGTATTAGAAAAACATGAAAACATATATGAATATGTGGGAAAAATAACAAAACTAGAGGAAATAAATAAAAAATAAAAAAACATGTTTGATTGCAAGATGAGAAATAAACAATAGTAACAGAGGATGTATAGGTAACTAAAATTAGAAATCTAACATAGTCCATCAAAATACATAGTGGATCTATCAATGACAGGTTTGTTCAGACAAGAAAACCAATAACACATATCCCACAAAAAACAACTAATACTCCACCCAAAAAGAAACAAAAAAAAGAGCATAAGGGATGAATAGCTCTCCACACATTTAGAGCCAAGTTTCAAAGAGTTCCCAATTGATGTCTCTAATACAAAGGTCATAATAGTGAAATCATTAGACAAAGAGAGTGAAAAAGGAATAAATATAGATCAAGCCATGGATGTAATGTTGGCTAAAGACCATAAATAAGACACTGAATCCCTAGGCAAGGTAAATACTGAACAAAGGGAAGAATAAAATAAAGTCATAGAAGAGGCCACCATAAAATAAAATATAGAAGCTGACAAAAAGGCTCAAAAAGATGTAAAAAAAATAAAAATCAGTTGAGGTATTAGTGGAAAATAAAAATAAATAAAAAGAAAAAAATAAAAAATGACAACAAAAATTTAACAAAATAATAAATAAGAAAAGGAGAAAGAGGAAAAATGAGAGGAGAGAAAAAATAAAAAGATATAAAAATTAGAAAAAGATAAATAACAAAAATTAGAGGAAGAGTATAAAAGGAAAAGGTGGTAGATGATGCCATCCTCCTAGTCAAAGAAAATAAAAACAAAAAGGTAGGAGAGGACAACCCCCTCTGAAACAAAGAAGTGAAAAATAAATAAGTGGTAGAATAAGTTACCCAAAAATCATAAGAAAAGAAGAAGGTAACTAAGGATGTCGTTAAATGCACTGATGACACACAAAATCAATCCATAGTATAATTTGGGCCAAAAATACTTTCTCAAACTCCACAATTGTCATTTTCCCCAAGCAACCAATATCCACTCCACCTTCTAATTCCACTCAAAGATTGACCACCGCTCCACCCAAGATTCCCTTTCCCAAATTAAAACTATTTGGGCCTAACATTAGAAAATAAACACCATCCATTTGTCTTCCACCATTATCAAAATAATGCCACAAGGAACTCATATCAAGTTACACAAATTGACCTCTAGTAAAAATCAAATTTGGTAAACATATGTTAGTGGAGTTCATAGTATGATTGGATGCTGAGATACATAATATTATAGAAATCACTATAGGACACCATCTAGGGAATGAAAAAATACAATCCATAATTTTAATTAGATAAAAAACTACTAATTACTCAATGGTTCATTGAAACTTTACAAAATTTGATCAAACATCAAGATGTCACCATAGAAGAGAGGTAAAATATTAGGCCTAGTGAAATATAAGAGTTCAAACATGAACAAAATACTAAGCCTTTAAAGGAGAACAAACACAAAAATATAAACAAATAATAAATTGCTTCTTTACATAAAGCAATATCATATGTCGGTTCATGTTTTATGATGATCTTGATCAGACTACAAACAACATTATAGATGAAGGCGCTATTCTACAGCAGTTTCAGGGGATAAAAATCTCCATAAAAATCAAATCTACTATGAAACAAGAAAACATAACTGATTCGATGACAATAATGACTATATAAATTGTGCCAAGACTGTATTTTCTTCAAACAGATTGCACACATTTAGAATAAGCAGATGTATTCAAAGATCCTATTCAATACTTTCTTACCTCAAATTCCAGACAGAGCTTATGGACTTCTTCAATGTCATCAATATTCACCTCAGATTACAAATAATCCACATGAACGAAAAGAATGCATAGAAACCGATTGTGCTAGTCAATACCAAGAAAACGTATGAGATGATTGTCACGTAGCTTAGACAGTGAGACACATAATACGCTCCATGTAGTCCTTGTTATCATTACATCTAGGGTTATATCCACCTAAGTCTACCTTTATGTTTAGCAGCATTAACATTGTTACTCTATCACATTCTATTATTTTCTTCTCTTTACGCAGCCCACGAGTTACACCGCCACCATTCTCAACTATTTCAACTCAATTGGAACCACATTCCATTCAATCAAGGATTTCTATAGACTCAAAAAACCCTCTACGCTTTCCACAAATTACAAATATGAATTTATCTCCTTGTCTTGACATATGTATGCACTTGTTAATATATGGATTTAATCAACAGAGCCCACTTTATACACCTTCACCAATCACTTTCAACAAGGCTCAACTATTTCAAACTGGATGGCTTTCAAAATATTAAGCAAAAATAAGAAGATATTGATACATACCATGATTTTATGCAAAGATTCCAATAGTTCACAAATAATTTCAGAATCATCAAATATGACACCTTGTTTTAACCCCCGAACAAAACTGGAAATATGTTTATACTCAGAATACTACTTTTACGAAGTTATTTGCCTTCATAAACTGCCACAGTAATTAAACATGCTTTTACTGATCTCCAAATATAATTTTATTTACAATTTCATGTCTCACGACCTTCCTCACTTCTCCTAATCTCCTCTTCCATACAGACCTATAGGTCTACTACTCTCACCACACCTTCATTTTTTTTATTTTTTTTGTAGAATGGTCTACACATGGACTATAAATAAATCTGAATGAAAACTTGCATAATGGCTTACCTCCTTCCTAACTTCTATGCCCAACTTGGGCACTAAGACCAACCTAAGAAATTTACAATCCCACCAATATACTAATTTGGAGGAGATTTATCTCCACTAATATCTTACGGTTGAAAGATTTCAACCACTCCCCTCATTTGATTTTTAAGCCAAAATTGGCTTCCAACATGGAGATTCTCTTACCTAATTTTACCTTTTCACTTTTCACTTTTCACTTTTGACAATTACATTTACTCTCAAGGTAAAAGTTTGAAATCTAAACACAATTTGGAGGGAAACAAGAATTTGAATTCAATCATCCCAACGTAACCGTGTCTTGCCAAGATATATGTAGATTCTCCTACATCATACTCTCCTTGTAGAAAAGATTTGAACCTTAGTTCAAATGAGATACTTCCTCCATGCATTAGTCTTTACTTTATGCCTGGATCCCAAGGTCTTGTTGTGAATGATAATGCTGGTATTTGTCTTTGATTGTCTTTGTTTTTCATCTTCTTGCTTTTCTTCCTCTTTTGGTATGTTCTCCTCATTTATTTCTCAGCTACCATCTCCCACTTCCATGCTTCTTCATCTTCATACATGTCTTCAAGATCTTCTTGGTCTTTTTGGTTCAAAATTTTGTCCATTGAACTATGGACGTCATTCATCTCCACAACTTTAATACCTGCATTCAAAACATCAAAGGCAATGTTAGAAGTAAAAACTTGAGACCATAAATTCTCTTGGTTGCCTCCACTTTTCTACTCTTGGCCAAAACTGCCTTTGCCTCTTTGTTTTGCTCTTGTCTTGTTTACTCTTCCCAATGGTGTCTTTACCATGGCTTGTATCTTTACATAACTCTCTTGGAGGATTCAACAACTCTTCTATCCTCTTCATTTCTTCACTCAACACAAGCTCATCCAAATCTCCATGTCCTATATCAAACTTAGGACCAAATTGTCTTTCATCCTCTATAAATACATTCATCCACTTTATGGTTTCATCATACGAATCAGCTTCTTCATCATCATCAATATACTTATCAAAAACAATAGGAACACTATTACCTTGTGTCTCCTTGATCTTTTCAAACATGTGAACTGATTCCACATTTCCACTTTCATCATCCATCCTCTTCAAACTCTCTCCTTGCTGCACATTAGTTTTCATAGCCACTTTCCATTCTTCATTTTCCATAAAAAGATTATTAAATGATTCAAAAACATCATCATCATAAACAATTTGTTTACCCTTTACCTCTTTGGTATACCTCTCAAGCGTCCTATCTTCATGGAATGCCTCTTCCATACTCACCATCTCACCTTCATTCTCTTGGTTTCTTGAATCACCTTCAATCCTCTTCCATTGAATTCTTGGTGTTGCTATCTCAACACTCACATCTTCTCTCTTTGCCTTCTTAGGCACCCATACTTGTTTCTTCTTCTCATCATTTGTCTTTTCAAACCATGTAGGCATCCTACATCCATGCTCTTGTACCAACACTTCCTGCTGCTTGGGAGTTTGCTTCTTCCACCATTTAGGCCTCACATATCCATGGTTAATTGGAAACTTCACCTTTCTCTTTGCTTCTCTATCATGCATATCAACAGTTTCATGCTTATAAGAATAAGAAAAATAAATTTTTTAATTCACCTTTACCTCCTTAATGGGTTGCTCCATTAGTTCTTTGACTTGCATAGCTTCTTGATTGTTTGTACCTTCTTCTTCCTTTATACTTGGCTGTTCTCTTTCCTCTTCTTGGATTTCAATGGCATCATGGAATTCATCCACATCTTCTATCTCTTCTCTTGCTTTTAGGGGTTCTTCAACACCTCTCTCATTCATTAACCAATGCATCTCTTCTTCTTTATCAACAGCAACAAACTTTTTATTTTCTCCTACACATTCAGTTTTGCACTTGGTGTCTTCTCTTGCACCAATCTCTTCATTCTTCAAGGCCTTTCTCTATACCTTCACAACGCTGTTCATACCTACAATTACCCATGCAAAGACAATATTAGATATAAAAACAAGAGACCACAAGGTCCCTATGAGTGCTCTTCCTAGCACTTCATATTTTCTTTCTTCTCTTCTCTTGTTCTCCACAATGAGAACATTTTTCACAATCCCTTCCTCTTGTTGCTCACTTGGCAATCTTCTTATCTTCTTCAAGCCTCTATGGGCTTCTCTCTTCTTGGAAATCTCATTTTGCCTTTTTCTCCTCTTCATTAGGAGATCAATTGGCCACTTCAACCTCTTCTTTATTGGCCATACCCACACTTTCTCATTTGATTGCATCCCAAACTCAAACATGATTTTAATCTTAGCTAAATCTTTCCACAAACTAGCAATCTATTTATCAAAGTCAACATTAATCATACCTCTGATGCTTGCTTTCTTCTTGGTGCCCTCATGTACCTTGCTGCTCTACAGTGCCTTCAACAATGCTTCCATTTCTGATATCTTCACCCAAGTCTTTTCCACCTTGGTCTCTTGATCCCTTTAGGTCCACTTGTCTCACCCAAGTCTTTCTCCTTGACTAGTCTTTTGACAATCTCCTGGATCTCACCTAGGCCTTTTGCATCCTAGTCTTTTGATCCTTTTCTCAATCCTCCAGCAACTCTTTGTATAACACTTCAACAAAAACAAATCACAAATCCAAGCTTACCTTGCTTTGGATCTTTCTCTTGAGCATTCGCTTGCTCCCTTACTTTTGAGCTTTCCAAGCTTCTCTTCTCAATTCTTCAAACTCCATCCTTTACCTCACCTAAGTCTATTTCACCTTAGTCTTTTGGCAAACTATCCAAGATTCTTCTTGGATCTTTTTCTTCTTTTTGAGCAATTCACTATGCTCTTCTTCTAGAGCTTCTCTTGGCTCTTCACTAAGCCTTCCTTGGCTTCTTCTCCTCTTAAGCCGCAATGGCTTGACTGCCTTTTCACCTATTTGCTTCTCAAATAAAATAAACTCAAATCAAATATCAAAGGTTACTCATACCTTTCCTCAACAGGGTCTTCTAGTGCTTTGTCCTGTTAATCCCTTTGCCAAATCCTGTAACAACTACAATCATCATTAACAAATGCAACCATCCCAAAAATCTCTTTTCTTAATTCTACAGTAACTTATTAATAAACATGATCAATTACCAAAGCCCAAGAGCTTCAAGCTCTGATACAAAAATGATGATCTTGATCAGACTCCAAACAACATTATAGATGAAGGCACTATTCTACAGTAGTTTTAGGGGATAAAAATCTCCATAAAAATCATAGCTACTACGAAACAAGAAAACATAATTGATCTGATGACAATAATGACTATATAGATTGTGCCAAGACTGTATTTTCTTCAAACAGATTGCACACATTTAGAATAAGCAGATGTCTTCAAAGATCCTATTCAATACATTCTTACCTCAAATTCCAGATAGAGCTTATGGACTTCTTCAATCTCATCAATATTCACCTCAGATTACAAATAATCAACATGAACAAAAAGAATGCACAAAAACCGATTGTGCCAGTCAATACCAAGAAAACATATGAGATGATTGTCACGTAGCTTAGATAGTGAGACACATAATATGCTCCATGTAGTCATTGTTATCATTATGTCCAAGGTTTAATCCACCTGAAGCTACCTTTGCATTTAGCAACATTAACATTGTTGCTATATCATGTTCTATTATTTTATTCTCTTTACTCAGCCCACGAGCTACACTGCCACCATTCTCAGCTGTTTCAACTCAATTAGAACCACATTCCATTCAATCAAGGATTTCTATAGACTCAAAAAACCCCTCTATGCTTTCCAAAGATTACAAATATGCATTTATCTCCTTGTCTTGACATATGTATGCACTTATTAATATATGGATTTAATTAACGGAGCCCACTTTATACACCTTCACCAATCACTTTCGACAAGGCTCAACTATTTCAAACTAAATGGCTTTCACAATATTAAGCAAAAATAAGAAGATATCGATACATACCATGATTTTATGCAAAGATTCCAATAGTTCACAAATAATTTTGGAATCATCAAATATGACACCTTGTTTTAACCCCCGAACAAAATTGGAAATATGTTTCTACTCAGAACAATACTTTTACGAAGTTATTTGCCTTCATAAACTGCCACAGTAATTAAACATGCTTTTACTGATCTCCAAATATAATTTTATTTACAATTTCAGGTCTCACGACCTTCCTCACTTCTCCTAATCTCCTCTTCCATATAGACCTATAGGTCTGCTACTCTCACCACACCTTCATTTTTATTTATTTTTTGTAGAATGATCTACACATGGACTGTATATAAATTTGAATGAAAACTTGCATAATGGCTTACCTCCTTCCTAACTTCTACACCCAACTTGGGCACTAAGACCAACCAAAAAAATTTACAATCCCACCAATATACTAATTTGGAGGAGATTTATCTCCACTAATATCTTACGGTTGAAAGATTTCAACCACTACCCTCATTTGCTTTTTAAGCCAAGATTGGCTTCCAACATGGAGATTCTCTTACCTAATTTTACCTTTTCACTTTTGACAATTACATTTACTCTCAAGGTAAAAGTTTGAAATCTAAACACAATTTGGAGGGAAACAAGAATTTGAATTCAATCATCCCAACATAACCGCGTCTTGCCAAGATATATGTAGATGCTCCTACATCATTTTACTTTCACAATTATGTAGACAATGGTAGCACTAGAGTAAAATAATCCCTTAGATAGCCTTGAGTAATAATTAAACCAAGATATAACCCAGTAAAATATTTCAAAAGATACACAAGAATAGAGAGGGTGAGGATTTTGGAACTAAGTGAAAAAAATTGGGAGCAACAATAAAAAATGTAAAAATAATCATTGATCTAAAATAATTAGGGGACTTGATAAATAATTTAATGGAAAAATTGGATAATACTAAAAAGTAATAAACACCTCATTAACTATTTTTGTAACATCTTGCACCTAATTACATCATTAAACTAACTTAGGAAAATATATAGTTAGAACATAAATCCTAATGAGCAACTAGTTACCTCTTAGAATGGAAAGCCTTCAAGACCAATATTTTTAATAAAACTCAGTATTTTTTACTACAAGGCCTAAATCCTTAACCAATTTTGTGATACTCTTAAAATTTGGGTTATCTTGAGGAGGAGACAAAAGTTTAAGTCTGGAGATAATGGTGGTAGATTTATTCAAGAAACTCTATAATAAAGCACACAGGTATATGGTTATATCATGCAATAATTCCAAATAAGAATTTTTCAAAGTAGAGATTCCAAATCATGGAATCCTACATATCTACACAAATCAAATTGAGAAAAGTAAATTACATGACCATTGAATTATATCATTATATTTAGGCTTAGTAAAATAGATAGATGGAATATCATTGAAGCTATCATATTTTTGTATTGATCTATCATGTGTGACCATTTGGAGATATTAATAAAGAATACTTAAGATATATTGAATCCTTTTATGTGTTATATTGATTATCTTATAATATGATTAAAAGGAGAGGATAAATAATATAATGTTCTATACATGTTAGCATGTTTGGAACATCAAACTATGAATTCACAATTTGACATTATTTTCATGTCAAAAATATGAGTGACTTTTGGCATAGGATGCAAAATGACAATAGAACACCCATTATGCAAACTAGACATTTAAGAGTGGGCTTGCACATGTAACTAATTTTCCCACCCCAGTATGTTTTACACTATCACATGTAAATACTTTGAATATACTAATAAAAAATACATATGAAATTTTGAATCCTTATAATTATACGTGTCATGTGTTTATGTTTCAATATGTTTAAGGATTATATGTTAAGTCAATATAACTAGATACTTTATCTATACATTAGCATAATATGAAACATATAACTATGAATTAAGGGTTTGACATTAGTTGGAATTCTTGAAACTAATGAAGATGCTTAAGAAAATGGTTTTCTTGACTAGCTTCAACTCTTTAGAATTATATGTGAAAAATACCAAGTTAAAAAGTAATAAAATATGATAAAACTAAGTAATTAAAACTTCCAAGTGGATAACCAATCAAATCAAAATCATAAAAATGACAAGACAAAAGATGAAGCAATAGACCTATAATGATCAAGGTGGAAGGGATGGATAATACAGTTTTAAGGCACATCCAACTACTATGAATAACTATCTTAGCAAAATAAACACATTCATGATCAACAATAAATATCAAAAGATATGTCTCCCCATACCCCCATCAACCCTAAATTTTTAAAAATTCTACAAAATATATCCAACAACTCTTTCCATTTCACAAAGATTTCCAATCACCAAAACTCTATAGAAACATTTCCATCACCATTATTGACTAAGTGATCCATGGTAAATGTTGGAAAATTATGCCACCCTTGCCCCTAGTATTTTCAAAACTAAGTCATGAAATAACTTGTCTTTTCAATGGCCTTTAATGTGTCATGTCATGGTGTTATTATCTTGATATCTTGTCTTGTCACGTATTCTATCAAATGGTCTCAAGTTTCCATGAAGTCTTGCCTAGTCAGTTTAATTTACGTGATCATCCATAATAGTATTAGCATTATTTAAGGTTTCATTATCATATGTGAAGGTTGTTTATAGTTTTATGATGTTATATTATGATTAGAGTCATTTGATGATGAAGAAGGTATTCATAAAATCCGTATGGGATATAGGAAGATATCCAAGTGCTTATTTGAGGACTAAAGTGATCTATAACCTAATGGGGTGATAGTTTTAGAAAATGTTAAGGTAACCTAGCAAAGTTTAATGTTTTTGGAGAAACTACGGTTTACCTTTTCCATGAATTTACGATCATTAAAATGGTCCCACATGTAGTTTCTTGTTTGGTAATGTTAAAATAGTGTCTAAGTCAATTTGGGGAACCTTGGTTAGGAAAGTCAACCATGTTAGGGAGTCATTAAATGTACTATAATATATGTAAGTTATGGTCTAAATATTACAATCCATTTAGGGTATTTACATGTCTTAACACATCCATAGTGTCAATGAGGTAAATATAAAGTTAGGAAATGTGATTTTCACATAAGTGTACATTTTCTAAACTTAGTGAATCAGTTACTAATGATAGCATTGTAGGTATATATCATAGGGAGACTATTTTGTTAGACCAAACTACCCAAGGTTATAGGATCACTTTCTGTAGGTTATTTTAATATTTATTATTGGGTCAAAAAATAAAATAAACACATGTACTTTATTTTCATACATATAGACCCCCACTAGTCATAACTATGCATAAGAACATTCTATCAGACAAAAATCATTCTATTTCTTCATCAGGTTATAGGTCAAGCTCAAGAAGGTCAAATTGTTAATGTTTTATCATGTATAGGAAGATATCTGAGGTCCAATATCCATATGGGTTGAATGTAACACCTATGCCTTGTAAATTCATAGTAAGAGTTCAGAGAAAGAAGGCTTATGCTCTATGAATCATTGTTAAGAAATTTAGAGGTCTAAAACCCTCTCAAAACCCTATAGGATCAATTTGTTTAGATTTGAATACATTATTGATATTTTTGTTACATAATAAGTGATTTTAGATGCTCTTTGAGGTCTTATTATCCCTCCTAAAACATTATCAGGTACCTTAATAGCATGCATAGAGGTTGAATGAGCAAATAACCCTCATATTGTTCTAGTTATAGGTTTGAATATAGAAGTTTTGAGGCAGATGAGGATTTTAAAGGTACATAAAATTTATTTGGGGATAGTTAAAAGCCTCTACTCCTCAACACCCTTTATTATCATTCATAGACTCCTCAAGTACCTAAACAGTCTCTAACACTACACAAAGTTATCATTTCTTTAGTTGTAGGCATGGATCAAGAAGGTATTCACTATTAGAGAGGACAATAGAATCTTGGAGAGAATAATAAATTGAATGGATCCACTACCCAAATATTTAATAAAGGGATTGAATTCCCTGCAAATTATTTAAAATCATAAAAACTCCAATAGGTCTAATTGACACCTAAAGTTCTCTTGGAATAATGAGAAGTGGTCTATCACAAAACTACAAAGGAAGCAAATGATGCCTAATGCAAACATTTCACACCAAAAGGATATAATAGAGACCATAAGTCAAAATAATAACTTATCCAAAACATTTAGATACCATCAGTCTGGATATAAAAGGCAAAAATGAAGTGAAATGAGACAAAAGCTTGCAAGATGTCTTAAACCCTCTAAAGCCCTAATATAGCCTAAATGGAGTGATGAATCTCTATAATGGGTAAAAAACATGATAACACTAATTTTATACTTAATAAAGAGTGTGTAATACCCAAAAACATCATTTTAAGAAAAATTTGAATACCTTAGTGATCCTCTACAACAAAAGGACTTCTCTTGAGCACATCATGTTCAAACCTACAAACTTGAGAAGATTTTTCTTCTACTCACCTATATGTTGACATTGTCCATGGGTGAATAGATCTAGATAATTCAATTATTTGGTATTAAGTGAGACATTAGGTTATATCCTTTATGAATGATTTTTAAGAAGACAAACACCTTTAAACCCTACTTAAAACCTAATAGGATCCTAAGTATTAAAAAATATATTTTATGTGGCTCTAATCCACTTGAATTGATTTTAAAACACCCATGAGATATCCCAAGGTCCTATTTAGACCTAATGGGATAATCTTTTTTGGCATGTGTAAGGTAAACATTGCATCAGAAGGGTATATAAATTTAGGATTTGGCTTGTTCCATAACCAATGAATGCACAAATGTCTTATAAACCATCTAAGAATTCCCAACAAGTTAAGGCATAGCTCTAATTACATTATAAATTTCATACTTAATGAAACTCCAAGCTTAAAATATAATTTCATGAGAAATAATAGGGCTGAGCAAGGACCATGCTAGATTACCTTTAGGGAATGGTGTTTGTAGATATTTTTAAGGTCATACACAGACACTAAACCCTTAGAACAGTCCTACATACATATGATATCAAGCATGGAAGACCCCTTAGTTTATTCAAAGGTCAGTTTTTTAGGCCTTATTTTAGATTTGGACATTCCAATACATAGACAGTCCACCAATTGGTCCTAAACACTTCATGGCTGATGAGAATGCCAAGTAAATTGGCTCTTAAAGTGAAAAAAAAGAGCCTAATGTATATTTTTAAGTCTAAACAAGGTAATTCTTAGTAGTTTTGGGTCTATGTGAAACCTCTAGAGAATAATTATGCCATATGTAGACCAAGGGGGTAATTGAAAGGCAAAATAAACATAATCAATATAGAATTAGCCTAATCCAAATTCTCTCAAGAGTCTTTAGGCCATTCACATGGGACATTACAACTGATGCATCAATATTGGATACTCATAAATATGTTTCAAATTGTCAATATGGGTGGATAACTTTGAGAAGAAATTGAGTGCAATTTTATACATGTAACTTCAATATCAACGAGGAAAGAGAAGTTTTAATGGATTATGATGAGTCATAGAGATAATGATATCTTTATATGTTCCCTCAAATAAAATTCATAAATCATAATTAACACATGTTGAATAAGAGTGTTAAATTTATTTTCTAACTTCCTTTGAAGTTGTAACTGATCTCATGACTGTGTGATATGCCTCATGATTCCTTTCCAATGTCTTCTTTATCTTCTATCTCTTTATTCTCTATATATGTATCTGATTTTAGACATTAGAGGTATCCTTAAAGTTTTTATGGAGAAGTTCTACCAAAATTAATAATTTTTTATCATCTCTAAAATAAATTAAAATTAATTTATGCTTTCTTTATCTTGATTCTAGTGTTTTTAAGATGGATTGTTTATGAATTTTAGTGATGGCATTTTACTTACTTGCATTGGTGCTCTTCATTCATGCCTTTATGTGAGTTAGTCATCTTTATGTAGGTCATATGATGTCTTTAAAATGGTTTTTCCAAGTTTAGGTGTATAAATATCATTAGTGTCTTCTCTTAGGCCTCTTAATCATTCACCTTAATCATATAGAAACACTTGTGTGGGAAGAACTATTTTAGAGTGTGTAATTATTTTGTTACCTTGTCAATTCATAGTATATTCATAGGCAGGTAGAAGAAACTATATTTGGTACATCACCTCCATGTTTTTATTATTTTTAATGTTATATTACCCCCTTTTATCTATAATTAAATAGGTTTAATATTGTTTTTTATGAATCATTAAGGGATCTAGCCCATATCTAGAGATTCCTATCATTTATTAGGCCATCCATTACTATCATCTAAGTAAGAAGGATTGAAAAACCTTGTTAGGGGTGAAATTTAGAGTGATAAAAGATATAAAACACTTGGTGGGATATATTTTCAACATGGTTATCCAAAATTGAATCTGGTCTTGACAAATTTGTAGCTATAATAGCCTCTTTCATGCAACATCTAGAGACTCCACCAAGTTTTTGGCTCTTGGTTATAGAATAGTAAGCAAATTTCATTCCAAAGGTGACTAAAAGGTTATTTTCCAAAGGTTTTCCTTTTTAATAGAGAAATTAAATCCTTAATTCTTCCCCTTATACCAAATGCCCTAAAAGGCAGCTCCATTTATGCTATAATCCATGTTCTCCTAAAGCTAGCATGGTTATTCCTATTAACCTATATTTTGTTGCCTTAAATGGTGAAATCAATCTACATCTTGGAAAATATGATAATATAACTATGACATCCCTTAAAAATGTCCTCTACATCAATGGAGAAAACACCATTATCCCTATTGAGCACATTAGAGATATAGCCAGTTTATGCAATATCCACAATATTACTCAAGATAATGATGCCATTAGATTTCTTAAATTTAATTTAAGTTAAAACCTATAGATTTTTGTAGTACCTTAGATCCTAATTCTATTGATTCATGGGATTAATTAGGAGATAAATTACATACGAGGTTTGAAGACAAGAGTTATCACTTGTCACTAGCTGAGCAATTAACCATCATCAAGAGAACCCCATGAGAGTTTATACAAGATTTCAACTCTAGGTTTAAAAAATCATGAGATAGGATTCCACCTCTTGTGAGGCCTACTAAAAAATATACCTTCTTTTATTATCTCAATGCCTTAAATAGAGATATAGTTGTTATGACATAATCTATGGAAGGGGACACCTTAACTAATTTCTATGATGTTTCCATCAGGGTTGAGAAAAGCCTCATATAAGCTGGGAAGATTTCCCCAATACCCCCCATGCCATTTTCCCTTGATATACAACCCCCTATGCTAACTCTTGCTCATATTCCCATAGTATCTAGTCATGAACTAATTGATCCTAGCTAGTCAAATAAATCAAATGATATAGATGGAATATTAATCAAGAATATTAAAAATGAGGTTGTGGATTTAAAGAGGTAGCAATGTCAACCTCATATATCTCAACAAGGTCCCTATCAACGTCATCAATCTTATCAGTCTAGAAGAACACCTTTTCAATCCAACTTTTAAGGATAAGGTCAAATTACTCATGCTAGACCATATAATAGTCATAATCTAAGTATTACCTCCACCTATAGAGCCATAGTAACTATTCAAAATAATCTTTTTTAATAATATGATTAGTCTTATCATTCATGTTAACCTCATGATAAGTCTACTAATCAAAATTAGGTGTTTAATCAAGATGTTATCGCACAAAGTAGAACAATGCCCCTTATAACACAAGCTAAAGTTCCTAATCGAGGAAGCGATAATGGAAATAATGCTTAATTAGAAGTCACATTGGTAAATTTTCAAGAAGAAGACTAGTGTGTAGTTAATTAGTAAGGGAAAACAAACAATTTTTCCACTTCTATAGTAGCCAATACAAGGTCTAAGAGGAGAACAATTAAAGATGCTCAAGAGCTAGGTAAAAGTCCATTCATCACTCCTATGTGTCATGGGGAAAAAAAATTAATACATCCTCTAAGGCTTAAGAGACTCAGAAATACAAAATGTAAGGAGTGCCTTCATACCTTAAACCATGCAAGCTCAAAGAAATGTTGTAGCTCCTAAGGGAAAGGCATGGGTTGGCTACTCTCCTATCAACATTGTGGACCAAATTAAGAAGCTTCATGAGATCATCCCTATGTGGGAAACATTTTATATCCCTAGATAAAGAGACATACTTCAATAATATCTATCTAAACTCATCCTATCATCAAGACCAGCAAAAGGAAATAATTTAGTCTTCACAAATGCATCCAAGACTAATCATGGGAAACCAATCAAAGTAGAAAAGCCTCATCTTTTTAACCCTTTTGTGATTATTTGAGATTGATCGTTTCAAAATTGCATGATAGATAGTGGGGAAGGTATATTAGTGATGCCTAAATATATATCTAATAAGTTATGCCTAAAGTATGATCCTAATACTAAGGGTGTTTTGTAATTGGAAGGTTTAGATACAAAGACTATGGTTTTAATCAAAGATTTGAGTTGTACCCTTCATACTTGTCCCATGTTTTCTATTACCCAAGATGTTTTTTTTGTGTACCTTCCATCCTAATTTTATTTATGCTTATCTATAGACTTCATTTCCAAAATTAGGGATATTTTTCATCTGATTGGTCTTATATGGTATTTAGGAGTAGAGATGGTGCCAAAGTCACAATCAGGTCTAAACCTATATCTAGGTTTCATCTTGAACCCTACATGTTAAATATCTCAAATGTGAATTTTTATATCATTAATGAATGATGTCATCTTACTAATCAATAACTAATTATACCTCATGAAGGCATATCAAGAATTTTTATTGATGAGTGGGGGACTAAAAATCATGACTATGATCTCTATAAAGATATTGAAAAAGCTAGTCTAGGTATATATTTTTTGTATCAAGAACGTGTAGTCATACTAACTCCTTCAATTACAAGTGAATATGATGAATAGATATGACAGATTTTCTCTAATGGATTGAGGAGAAATAATGGAGAAAGAACTAGTGTAATTCTTTTTTCCCCTTCTAAGGAAAGGTACTATTCAACTATCAAATTCCATTTTAGTTTCACTTGTAATGTATCTAAGTATGGATCTCTTACTCATGGGATTTAATGGGTAAAAAAGAGAGGTCAAACATTTACAATTATTTGGTGATAGAGAGTTGGTGGTACATCAAGTATAAGGACAAAATGCTACCAACAATTCTTTGATAAAGTCCTACAAACATAGAGTGCTAGATACCTTAGATTAGTTTAAGGCCTTCAACATTCAATCATTTCAAAGGGAGAGAAATAAACATGTTCATAGGCTAGTTATAGTAAGGGCTCAATTTGACATTCCTAATGATGTGAAGAACTCAAAATACCAAGCACATGTCAAGGTAGTGGTAATACCATCCACCCCTGATAATGATGTTAATTGGTAGGTTTTTTAGAATGACAAACAAATAATATGATTCCTTTAAGAAGAGGCTAAGTTATCTTCCAATAGTCATAATAAGTTGCAATGGTAAACTAGATACCAAATTGTACAATTATAATCCAACAAGCTTCCCAAAGTGTTGGTGACCCTTGAAAATATCTTTAATGAGGAAGATCAAATGAGGATAGAGAAAGTGAGTATGTCTACTAAAGAAGAGCATCATGAAAGAGTTACCATATTCAAGGAGAAGATTCTTAATCTTGGAAATGTATGCACTAATTCTAAGAAATTTACATTTATTGAATTGTGTAAATAATTTTTTGATATCTTTGCTTCGGAATATAGTGACATTAATGGATTTGACCCTAGGCTATCTCAATATACCATAGAGATTGATCTAAACTCCAAGACAGTATGTCAAATAAAAAGACCTATAAATCCTAATATTAAACTCCTGATTAGGAAAGAGTTAACTAATATGATAGAGTCAATCATCTTATTCCCTATTAAGCACTCTTCATGAGTTGTTAATCTAGTCCCTATGAGGGAAAAAAATGGAGAAATTAGATTATGTGTAGATTTCAAATATTTTAATAGGGTGTCATTCAAATATCATTACCCCTTACCCTCCATTGATCAAATTATTAAAATGATTACAAGTTATGAATAGTTTGTTCTTCTTGATGGCTACTCTGAATATAATCAAGTCTTGATGAAGTAGGATCAATACAAAATAGCCTTTACTAATAAATGGGGTATATATGCCTATAAAAATATTCCATTTGGGTTATATAATTTAGGGGATACTTTCCAAAGGGACATGTACATGGCCTTCCAAGGTTTGATTAATGAAATGGTATTTATTTACCTTGATGACATAACTATTTTTCTAAGAATGCTAGTGACCATTTAGCCCATTTTAGACTAATTTTTGAAGGATGTATGCAGTATGGGATATATATGAATCCTAAGAAGTCTATTTTTGTACTTAATTAATGATATATCTTAGGTCACATTCTCTCTAAGGAAGGGATTTCTAATTATCCTGAAAGGGTGAGTACTATATTATCTTTATCTTTACCCAAGCACAAGTAGGGTCTACAATGTTTTCTTGGAAGAATTTATTCTGTTAGAAGGTTCATACCTAGTTTTAATAACCTTATAAATCATCTAAAAATTATGTGGAAGAATCATGAGGCCTTAAATTGGACTAATGAATGGAAAAGTGGGTTTGAGGCTAGTATACAAGCCATAGCCCAAGCACCTACATTGATCAACCCTGATTTTTTAAAAGATATTTTATTATATACTTTTTATATAATTGACACCATCTCATTCAAGTTGATGCAAAATAATGGTGAAGTTCTTGAATAACCTATTACTTTATTTAGCTAAGGGATAGAGGATTATGGAGAGAGATACACCTTTGTATAAAATCAATTATTGGTAGTCATAAGGAGCCTTAAGAAGTTTAGACACATGGTTTCAATCAACAAGAACTACATCATGGTGTCTAATCCAAGCATCAAAGAATTTCTTTCCAATATATATTTTAAAGAGAAAAGGGTTGGTTGTATTAACCAAGGTTATGGAGTATGACATGGATATTAAGGTTACCAAGTTGGTAAGAGGAAGAGGAATATGTGAAAATTTATCATCATAAATTAAAGAGGATGAATAAGTTGTTTTGGCATTTTAGGATGATCCTCATGTTGTTTTACCTTCATCCACTCTAAATTAGACACAATATATGGTAAGATTCCTCCAAATTAGTGAGTGTCCATTAGGATTATACAACATAAAGAGAATGTCATTTATATTTCAATCCATTCCTTATGTTCTTGTGGATGGATTTCTCTTTATAAGGAATCTTAAAGGTATGTTACTAATATGTGTTAAAATCAATCAGGTTAATAATATCTTGGATCAATTTCATGATGGACCTATAAGAGGTCACTTTTCACCCAAGACCATAGTAGCTAAACTAATGAGGGAAGGCTATGACTATACAAAATATTGAAAGACTCTTAGGCATGTATGAGGAAGTGTCAAAAGTATGCCTTCCTCATAGGGAAATAAAGGCTTACAACTCCACTACTCAACCCCATCCAAGTGGAGAAACCATTCTTGAAATGGGGTCCTGTTTTCATTGGTATGATCAACCCCCCTTTAATTGTAGGCCACAATTGGGTGATTATAGTTAATGACTAATTCAAAATATGGGTAGAGCTAGTATCCCTTAAGGAAGCCAATGAAAATTCAATATTTGACTTTTATGATGGCATAGTGACCAAATTTGGAGCCCCTTCCATAATAATATCTAATAATTTAATATCATTTCGTGGTGCAAGGGAAAGTGAATGGAATCTCAAGCTCTAACTAAACAATTCCTCTAACTAATATCCTTAAGGGATTGGACTTTCAATGTCTAGAAATAGAATTTGATCAAAATCATTAATAGGACAGTGGAGGAAAATAAAAACAACTTGCCATACCAATTTGAATATAGCCTTATGGGTTGACAGTGTATGTAATCATAAATGCATCATGGCTATAAATCAATCCTAACTTTTAGAAGATAGATCATACCATACACTTCCAATAAGAGACACATTTGTTAAGTAGGAACATGACCAATATGAGGATCCACTAGCCCTGATTAGGGGATCGCTTATCATAATACATTATGCTAAGGAGGGTTCCAAAGCTTTCAGTCAAACACAATCATGAAATAACCCTAAGGAAATATTGTGTTTTGATATCTCACTATACTAATAAAAATTAAAGTAAATCTAATCTAGTTCTCACCAAAGCTTATGACATAATATGAGGGGTTAGGAAAGAAAATCAACATGTATAAGAGAATATCAATTAAGATAAGTATGAGCAAGACCCTAATACATGGAATAATAAGATTAATATTATTTGAATCCAATATTTATTCTGATTCTATCTACTAAAGAGAGGATTAAAGTTAGAGAATACTTATCTTATCATACCATACACTTCTGATAGGAGACACATTTGTTAAGTAGGAACATGACCAATATGAAGATCCGCTAGACCCGATTAGGGGATCACTTATCATAATACACTATGATAAGGAGGGTTCCAAAGCTTTCATTCAAACACAATCATGAAATAACCCTAAGGAAGTCTTGTGTTTTGATATCTCACTAAACTAATAAAAATTAAATTAAATCTAATCTAGTTCTCACCAAATCTTATGACATAATATGAGGGGTTAGGAAAGAAAATAAACATGTATAGGAGAATATCAATTAAGATATCTATGAGAAAGACCCTGATACATGGAATAAGAAGAAGAATAATATTTTAAGCCAATATTAATGCTAACTCTATCTACTAAAGAGAGGATTAATGTTAGAGAATACTTATCTAAATGATGATTCCATCGAGATTCAATCTCTCCCTTGGCCAAAAGGGCTTCATAAGAGGTTATTGTGGTTTTTAAGGATCATGAAGAAAGGCCAAAGCATTCAAGACATATCAACAAGACTATATTCTCCATGTAAGAACACTAAGCTAAGACTCTTCAAGTAGAATGGTGGAAGAGAAGATTGTAAATAAGCATAAGTGAATAATAAATCTTGATTTGATATTAAATAATGATGAAATGATCTTATATATATAGGTATATTTGACACTAAACCCTTTCGAAAATCTTGTCTAATATGGTTGACCTAGTTGACTTAGCATAATTTTGGATAATTATTCACTAGGCCATGAGCTAGATCAGCCAAGAGCCAAACTAGTTCCTAAGTGAAAATCAACCAAAGCTGTACAGGTTCAACCTAGTTGACCTAGTACAATCAACTATCAAAAAGAACTTAAGGTGAGGAAAATATGGATGGAGAGTGTAAAATAGGATTAATAAAATAGGGAATGATTTTGAGGAGTTGGTTATATTTGTAATAATGTGTAAATAAGGGACAACAATCCTGTAAAGCACCAATGGTTTGCCCACCCCTTTCTTGATATACCCTTTAAGGCATGCACTTATATATATTGAGTCTTGATGGGTTCTTACAAGATGTAAAGCATTAGTATTTAATAAAAGTTTAAAATATTTTTGTGTTTACATATGTCACACTTAAAGATCATCATGTGTCACTAAGGTGTAATAGGGGATGGTGCTTCAAGAAAGAACATAGGAACACATAACGTTGATGATAAAAAATTTGGTAGTATTTTAAAGCATAAAATGATTGAAAGTAAATGACTGAAATGGAAATAGCTAAAAATTAAATGTGATGCATACATTGACTCACCTTTATTATTGGATGGTTGTCTTTTGTGTTTTTTAGTTTTTATTGTGTAGGGCATGGAGTCTATTTTTGACAAACCCAAGAATACAAAACTAAAGAGAAAAATAAAATAAATGCAGGAAAGCCAAGATAACTGGTATTATGAAGATGGGATGTGCTTATAAATTTAGCAAGTTAGGGTGATAGGTTCTATGTTATACTAAATGAACAAGTTAAAATTTAGAGTAAATTAGGTAACCAAAAAGCCAAGGATACTAAAGACTAAAAAACTCAAACAAGTAAACCTTAAGTAAGAAATCTCACTCAAAAATGGAAAAAGGTGCATGAAAGGGGAAAATGAACTCAGGTGTCTAGAAAAAATGTAGTACAAAAATGACAAATGTTAAAAGAAAAGCAAGATAAGTCTAAGAATGTAAATTTATAGTCTAAATAAAATAATCCATAGTTACTTAAACATGTAGTTTCACTCTAAGGATAGATAAAACTAAAAAAAATAAGTGCTAGAATGCTTTTAAGAGGTGAAGAAGAAATGATTATAGAAGAAGGAAAATAGATTTGGAATCACAAGTTTTGAATCAAGGGGGTAAATTAAATGGGTGTAGGGGAGAATGAAGGAAAAACCAAGGTAAAGGAACTCTTCATCAAAGTCAAGACACTTAAATTAGGTTTTTTCAAAACAAGAGGAATTTTAACCTTAATAACTCTAAATAACTTCTCTTAGCCACATAATTATTAGGTCAACAAATTAATTATATATATTATCACATGAAATATATATATGCATGAAAATTAAAATGGACCTATCTTTCCACAATGTGTTCCCCATTCTTTAGGACCCCTTACAGAGCCATCGCTCTACTAGAAAGATTGGGTACTTACATGAGAAAGTAGGTAGTACCATAGAATTTGTTGCATTCTCATATTATAATCTACTTTCCTACCATACCCCAATAGACCTCAGATTTATGTGAGGCCAAATATAGATTTTGAGCTTCGATTAGAGATAGTAAATGTGCTTGTAATCATGTCCTTTGGTGTGGTTTTAACTTTTGAAATTTGTATGTAGCCTTTTTATATCATTGCCTTTTGCTTCAAATGATTTGTATTTTAACTTTCTTTATGGTTTTCTCTATTCCTTCTCCATATGGATTTGGAAAACCAAACATGGGTGTTAAATATGACTTTCATTTGAATACTTGAGACTTGGTTGCTAAGAGAGAACTTTAGAGAGCATGAGGTCTTAGAGTCTCATAAATCTATCTAAAATAAAAGTGTTATCTTGAATTTGACCTTGTTTTATCCAATGTGGAGTGAAAGGAAAGGAAATAAAGAGAATGACACATGAAACAATTTGAATTACTTCAAATCATAAAAAAAATGTGATAAAGGGAAAAATGGGATACAATGATAGTAAAGCATGATTCTTTGTCAAAAGAATAAGGGAAATGGAAGAAAACATGCTAACCTAAATTGTTATGAAAATTCCATGTATCAAAAGAAGAAAAATCTAAAGTTGAGAAAAAGGATAAAAAAACTTATAACTATTGTAAAACACATTCTATAAAAGGAATGACAAGATGGTAATATTATGAAGAAGGCCAGATCTTATCCATGGTCTTACACTACAACTCATAAAATAAAAACCCACAAGGGTGCCAAAAACATTGGAAACATAATGAGAAAATAACAAGATGGTATTTTTTAAGGAAGGCTAGGTCTTATCCATGGTCTTACAATGCAACTCACAAATGAGAAATATAAGGGATGCCAAAAAGTGTGTAAAAAGAGTATGATATTAAAGAATACTATGGTACATCATGAGGAATACCAAGTCCTATCCATGGTTTTTTAATGCAACTCATGAGAGAAAGGGGAAACTAAAAGACCAAAAAAGGACTTAAGGTTTATAATAAGAGAGAACTGCTAAAAAGGGAGAGATCCATGTAAGTAACATGAAAAAAGTGTTAGATAGGTGTCATATATAAATAATGAAAAGAAGGGAACTATCCTACACTAACATATATATCAAGGATGAGCACATGAGAGACAAGCCTATGTGTCTCAGTAAGATTCTTGAAGTTCAATTAGTTTGGTAGCATGCCAGGTAGAAAAAGAGTGAAAATCACAAGATACCCAAAACAGTAAGTAGATGTAGGGATGGGCATCACAAGATTCCTTAGAGTCTAAAATGATATGTTAGTGGGAATTATAATATTCCCTAAAAGAAAGAGTAATGTGTGGATGGTCATCGCAAGATGACCCAATAGCTAAAAAGGGGAAGAAAAAATAGGAAAATATAAGAAGCAAAGAGAACCCCATATAGTGTTTAAATGGATTTATTTTATCCAAGAAGTTTCTGATAGGGGACATGATGCTTGAGGAAATAAAAAGAATGGTAATTAAGAAAAATGAGAGGCAGAGACAAAAAACTAAGTTGGGTGGATAGAAAACTAAATCGAATATATAGGACAAGCAGTAAGAGTACAAAGTCAATTGGGTTGACCTAGTAAAAAGTAGGATCTGAAAACTATATATAGTCGATAGGGTCAATACAATACTGAAAATAGGGGCTAAAAACTATATAGAGTTGATATCATCACCTAATATAGACAATAAGGGATGGAAATTAATAGAGTCAATGAGGTTGACCTAGTAAAGTAGGTAGGGGAAAAATAAATAGTCTGCAAGAGACTGTGTCAACATGAATGACTATGTACTAAAACAAGAAAAAAATTGCAAGTAATTTTGAAATCAGAAATTGAAAGGAAACACATAATCAATTGGCTTAATGAGGTTGATCCAATTGAGGCACATATTACAAAACCATGTACCAACACTAGATAATGCAATTTTTTACAATACAACATATAATTGAGTAGAGAGCAAGTAGTTAACTTGGAAAGTAAAATATAACTAAGTGGTCAACCTAAATGTTGTTAGATTATTATTATATGGTTTTAGATGTGATAAGAAGTTGGTTGTAAGTAAGGAACTAGAAACTAATCTAAGGATGGTTTTACGATGTTTTAGGCTAAAATGGGTCTTTATTGGCAATGGTAACATCTTGGTATTGGGGACTACCCCCTCACATCACACATTGCAACAATAAGGGTGTCAAGTGCTTAGCCAAAATATACCATTAACCACATGTTTATACTTGGCCAAAAAACCTAGTCAGCTTCCCCCTTGGTGATGAAATCTAAGTAGGTAAGCCTTGGATAGATAATTGTTAAATTGTTTTCTTGAGATTTTGTGAATTGGTAATGTGTGCATAAAATAAAAATATTGTTACTAAATGATATATTAAAAACTACTTAATTATACTATGTGATATATTTTAAGCATGCAAGCAATAAAAAATGAAAATGTGAGATAATTACTAGCATATAAGTGTTAATTCCAACTTTGAAACACAGTATAGTGTTGATTCTGATGGTAGTGTATCCATAGATTATAGAACATAGTTAACAATGTCACTTCTGTACTATAGAAGAAAGGGTCTGAAAAATAAATACATCAACAATGTTGACCTAGTTTTCAAGATAGAATATAAAATAAAGAACTACAAATCAATAGGGTTGACCTAGTTGATTGTATAGGGAAAGTTTTAAAGACTAAAAACTATGAAAATAAAATTGTAACAAATGATATAAATGAAAAATAAGGGTAGAAAGGAACCTTGGTGGGCTAGAGGATGCATAAGATTGAAAAATAATTCTTTAAAGATACTTGAAATTTTTACCAACTAGGTCGACTAGGTCAACCTAGTTCTATAAAACTCTACTACTAAAGCCTATAAAAATAACTACATTGATAATGTCAACCCAATTTGTTATCTAAATGTTGATTGTAATACTACATCAACAATGTTGACCTAGTTTATTTTTTGAAAGAATGACAATAAAATGATATAATTTCAAAAACATTAGATAAAACCTATAAGGGTTATATTCACATTAGGTTCACTACAATGTATGTAATTAGAACTGTATCATGTCTATAAATCAATCCTAACTCAAATAAGATAGATCATACCATACACTTTCAATTGGGAACACATTTTTTAAGTGGGAACATGACCAATATGGTGATCCACTAGACCTAATTAGGGGATCTCTTATTGCAATACACTATGCTATGGAGGGTTCCAAAGCCTCTAGTCATGCATAATCACACAATAACCCTAAGGGAGTCCTGTGTTTTGATATCTCGCTAAACTAATAATAAGTAAATTAAATCTAATCTAGTGCTCACCTTATATTTTGGCACAATCTGAAGGGTTAGTAAGTAAAATAAACATGTATAGGAGAGTCTCAATTAAGCTATGTATGATCAATGCCCTAATACATGGAGTAAGAATAGTAATGTTATTTGAAGTCAATACTTATGCTACTTCTATCTACTAAAGAGAGGAGCAAAGTTAAAGAATAATTACCTAAATGATGAACCCATCAAGACTCAATCTCTCCCTTGGCCAAATGGGCTTCCTAAGAAGTTTTTTTGGTTTGTAGTAATCATTAATAAAGGCCAAAGCATCTGAAACTTATCCACAAGACTAGATTCTTTTAGTATGAACTCTAAGATAAGACTCCTTAAGTAGAATGGTGGAAGACCAAATTGTAAAGAAGCACAAGTGAATAATAACTCTTGATTTCATATTAAATAATGATGAAATGATCTTGTATATGTAGGCATATTTTACCCTAAAGGCTTCTAAAAATATCAGTCAACAGGGTTGACCCAGTTGACCTAGCACAATTTTGGACAATTATTAACAAGGTCATGAGCTAGGTTAGCCAAGAGCCAAATTAATTCCTAAGTAAAAATCACCTAAAAATAGACAAGGTTGACCTAGTTGACTGAGTATAGTCGACTATCAAAAGGTAATTAAGGTCAAGAAAAGAGGGATGGAGAGTGGAAAAAATTGGAGGTTAAAAAAGAGGAGTAATAACTTAGGGAATGTTTTTTAGGAGCTAGTTAGATTGGTAATAATTTATAAATAAGGGACAAAAATATTTTGAAGCACCAATGGTCTACCCACCCCTTTCTTAGTGAACACTTTAAGGCATGCACTCAAATAAATTGAGTCTTGATGAGTTTGTTCAAGATGTAAAACATCAATATCTAATAAAAGTTGAAAATATTATGTGTATATAGATAGGATCACCCCTAAGAGGGTTGTTATAAACTCACACTACATGTTTGTATATGGGTGAGAGAGAGGAAAAACTACCTATATCTCTTGAATTACCAACTTTAGAGTTATCACATTAGCTTGAGATGATGGAGAGTGATCCCATGGTAATAAGGTTGATAGAGATGATGGCATTATAGAAGACAAGAGATCATGCCATGCATACTATAGAGTACCATCAAGCCCAAGTGAAGATGAACTTTGATAGGAGAGATATTTCATGATAATTTCAAGAAGGTAATCTTGTGTTTAAGTGGGATGAGGATAAGGTGAATCCTGGTAGGTATACATAGTTTTACACATTATGGAGTGGGACCTATGTTATCATTGGCTAAAAGTAACATAATGATTTTAATCTTTCAAATTTGAATGGAAAAGAATTAAACATCATATTAAATGGGATAAATTTCAAAACCATGTTACAATTGTCAATTTGTATTCTTGTACATAATAGTTGGTCATTTGATTTTCTATGTGCTCAACATAGTATGTGTATGTTATTTCAGCTATCTTGTGTCTTCCAGAAATGCCTCTGGCATAGTGTGTGTTTGTGATTAGCTTTATTGGTGTGTTTCATGTGTTTTAAGTTAGATTAATGAGTACTCAATATTAGACTATACTATATAGATGACCCCTTGCCCAATGGAATGACAAAATTACTGGGAAAGAGTTGAGTAGGCAAATTATCCTAGTAGGTCGCCATGAATGTTGGAAAATTCTACTACCCTTACCCCTAATTTTTTTAAAACTAAGCCTTGAAATCACCTATAATTGTAAATGGTATTTTATGGCCATGTCATGGTATTATTTTCTTTATATCTTGTCCTATCATGTCTTGTATTATATGCTCTCAAGTTTTCCTATAGTCTTGCCTAATTAATTTTATTTGCATGATCATCCATAACAGTCTTAGAATTATTTAAGGTTGCACTAGCATATGTTAAGGTTGTTTAAAAATTTATGAGTTTGTTCTATGATTAGAGTCATGTGATTATGAATAAGTTATTCAATAAGGTTCTAAGGCCTCGAGGTAGAGATCCAAGTGCTTATTTGAGGACTAAAGTGTTTTATAACCTAAAGGGGTGATAGTTTTAACAAATGTTACGGTAACCTAGAAAAATTTTAAAGGTTTTTAGAGAAACTAAGGTTTAAATTCTCCATGACTTCATGAGCATTCAAATTTCCCCGCATGCAAGTTTTTATTTTTCAATGTTAAAATAGTCTTTAATTCAGTTTGGGCCCTTGGTTAGGAATTTGACCTTATTAGTGAGTCATTAAATGTATTATAATATCCTTAAGTCATGGTCTAAATATTATAAGCCCTTTAAGGTCATTTACATGTATTAACATGTCCATAATGTCAAAGAGGCCAATATAGAGTTAGGAAATGTGGAATTCAGATATGTATACACTTCTCAAACTTAGTGAGTCAGTTACTAACAACATTATAGGTATATGTTAGAGGGAGAATATTTTGTCAAACCAAACTACCCAAGGCTACATGATCACCCTTTGTAGGTAAGTTTCAACATTATTATTGGGTCACTAGACTAAATAAACACACATATTTGGTTGTCATATGTGACAATAGACACCTATAGACCCCTAAAGGTCATAACTATGCATAAAAACACTCTACAAGTCTCAAACATGACAAAAATCATTATGCTTCTTCATCAGGTTACAAGTCAAGCTTGAGAGGGTCAAATTGTTAATGTTTATTAATGTATAGGAAGACATCCTAGGGACAATGAACATATGGTTTGTAGGGAACCCTTATGCCCTACAAATTCATAGCAATATTTCAAAGAAATAAGTTTTGTGCTCTATAAATCATTGTTAAGAAGTTTAGAGGTCTAAACACCTCTCAAAACCATGTAAGATCAAATTATGTGGATTTAAATACATTATTTATCTCTTTTTTTCATAGTGATAGGTTTGAGATGCTCTTTGAGGTCTTATTATCCCTCTTACACAATTATTAGGTACCTTCATATCATGTATAATGGTTTAATGGGTAGAGAAGCCTCATATTGGTCTAGTTGCAGGTTTGAATACACATATTTTTAGGTGTATGAGGAGTTTAGAGTTATATGATAATAATTTTAGGTTGCTTAATAGCCTCCACACATTATCAACACCCTTTAGGGTCATTCATAGAATCCTTAAACACCTAAATAGTCTCCAACACTACATAGACTTATCATTTCTTCAGTTGTAAGCATGGATCAAGGAGGTCTTCACTATTAGAGAGGATAATAGAGACGTGGAGGTCTCAATAAAATAAATTAAGAAACTTAAAATATATGTCAAAATGTATTAAATTCCTTAGAAAGTCTTTATATTCATATAGTACTCTAATACATCCAATTGAAACCTACTATTCTCTTGGACTAGTGAGTAGTGGTCTATCACAAACCTACAAAGGAAGCAAATGAAGCCTAATGAAAACTTGCCAAAATATAAGGAGATGATTTAGATGATGAGATAAAATAGGGTATTATCCCCAAAATTTATAAACCATTAGTCTAGCTATAAAAGGTGAAATTATAAGGGAAAAGGCTAAAAGCCTATAAGAGATCTTAAACCCTTTAATGCCTTGACAAAGTTTAAATGGAGTCTTCAATATATCTGAAGGGTATAAATCATGATAACACAACTTATAGAGTTATTAAGGAGTGGGTAAAACCCAAAAAATTATCTTAAGAAAATAGTGAATACCTTAGTGATCCCTTCCATCAAAAGGAATTCTCTTGAGTATATCATGTTCAAACCTGCAAACCCAAGAAGACTTTTCTTTTTCTCACCTATACGTTGACCTTGTATATGGGGAGAAATGGATTTTATATATGTTTAATGGATCTATTTACTTTAATTTTTTAAATTAATTTAGATAATAGGGTTTTGTTCTTTATGAATGATTGTTAAGAAGATAGACTCTTTTAAGCCCTACTTAAACACTAATAAGAGCCTAACTACTACAAATTTGCTTCTAAGTGGATCTATGTTGGAATTAAAATTAATTATAGGGGGTGTATCAGTACTCAAAAACTTTCATTCAATTACACTTAATCAATAATTAATTATTCAAACAAACATATAGGTCTAGCAAGAATAAATAACTATTCACATAAGCATGAAACACAAAACACATCACATGTATGGGAAATGATCAAGGGAAAGAAAACCCACTATAAATGAAAATTGAATATAGTCCTATTAGACAAAAACCAAATTTAGTGAATCACCAACTACAAATGGATCACCAACACTAACTAACCAAGCACCCACATGACTAGGCTTTAGCAAGCACCCACTTATAAGGAGGTACCAACCCCTTAGATGACTCATCACCAACTCAGCCACCTAATTGCATTGATCACCTTCAAAAAACCTTGTTGATCACACAATATATGATGATCATATTATTCAAATATTCATAGTCTTTAACCCTCTCAAATTGTCTTCTAAGATTTTATGTTCAACTAGGTCTCTTCAAGACTGATTAAGTCATATGGCCTTGATTTTCATACACAAAACTCCTATTATATCTTCATGATAGTTTATCTACACCCATATTATGGTCCAAAAGACCTCCTTCCATTATTAAAACTTTTAATTCATTCACTTCCTCTTATATTACACAAATAGGCCTAAAATCTCCTTACACACACACACACACGCACGCACACATGTATGCACACGCGTGCACGCACACACATGCGCACGCGCGTGAACACACACACACACACACACACACACACACACACACACACACACACATAATTCCTTGTTCATATACCACTTAGTCAGCCACACACACTTAACTTATATAGGTTGGCCATATAATAGGTTTTAATACATATTTTGGACATTAATATAATGTTATTTGAGTCTCTTTTGGTCTCACATGACTCAATTATACCCCATTTCACTTTTAGGTCTCATGGAGACATAATTGCATTAGGTTTATCTCTTGTCACCAAAACTTGATTATATTGGGCCCATTTGGATTTATCCAACAACCAAAAACCATTAAATTACTTATAAATATATCTCTATTTACCTCATCCATCATTTTTTATACCTATGTCTTTCATTCATACTATGAAACCTCTTTTAGGATAAATTATCCTATTAGGCTTGTGTGCTTCAAAAGTCTAACTAGAAAAAGTGAAGCTCAAATATACTTAATCCACTAAAATAGGATAAAAACATATATAGATAGAGTCTAAATGACCTTAGTTTCATTAGAAAATTCATTATACACTTCCACTTAGGAGATAAGATCTCAAGAACATCTATGTAACTCACTCATTCAAAACTGCTAGTTTACCTTAAAGACCAGTCATGGTGACTCACACCTCCAACACATGTATAGACACTTTTCATGAATTATTATGAATTTATATGGCCATATTATATCTCTATATCATCTTAAAATAAAATATCATATGGTCTAATGTCAAATATTGGTATTTCAAACCAATCTCATGACCTTATATCTCATTATCTTATCTAAACTAGATAGGTCAACTTGTGAGCAACATTTTCAACATTATCGGTGACCTCCACAACTCTACCAAACATTAAAATTTATTTTAAGTAATTAAAAACATAAATATGCACTTGGTTTCACAATCATATCATGAAAACACATTCTAATTCATCTACTCACTATTCCTTGGGTTTTTCATTATTTACACCATTAGACCTATTATCAACTGGCTAATTTGGATGACTAGTTTAGCACACTTGAAGGGTGTAACCTTTCCAAAAACCTTCATGTACATATATTATTATTATCTACCTTATTCTTCCATCCATTTTCTTGCTATGTCCAATTCAACTTTTGACTTCTATAACAACTTCTTCAGAAACAAGCTTGTAACTTAACATTTTCTCCCTCCTCTCTCTAACCAATACCACTTAGAGTTACCTAGGAGAGTCCAATATAATATTAAATATATTTCTTGAGTAATTAAATCCATCCTAAGTACTTCTAAGCAACATATTCAACATCAAGTCTTCATTAGGGTTTTAAGAGGGTATAAACTAGTTTCCATTCTTAATCATCATTCATAAAGCATAGCCCCTCAATCAGAAAAATAATGCCAGAAATTTTGAGATATAACCCTTACCAACCTACCATTAACTTATTATGTTCCCATGAAATTTTTTAACAAGCTAATGATCATCATAAAATCCTTCTTGGGTTGAGAACCCTTCATTCTAAGCATTCAAGAGACCTCCAAACAACTTTTCAAGCCTTATCCTTCAAACTAAAACCTTAAAATTAATTCACATGCCTAAAAAAACTTAACTCAACTTTTCAAATTATCACCTACTCACACTTGACTTGAAAATAGATCATGATACCACATTACGCTAAACTATCTCTCTACACCATAGTTTTCATATCTTTTTAGGCCTTAAACTGACCTTCATGCCTCTTTTCATGATCTCAACACCTCACTATCATGATAAAAATCTCAATCTCATGCCATAAAACCTCTCTCATGCTTACTACCATATGTCCTTCACATGCCTTGATAATAGATCACGGTACCTCATTAGGCTAGGTAGGGTCTAAGAGAGGTCTAGATGTAGACCTATATTAAAGGTCCTTCCCCTATAGTCTCACCCTAAAACTCTCATGATTGTTTTAGTGCCTCACATACATTCTCAATCATACTTCACATCATATCACTTGCCTAATTCTATTGACCACATTATGCCACTAGCTCATACCTCTATCATGCCATGACTAGACTCAAGCTTCCAATGAACTTGATGGCTTGGCCTATTCCTTCCATGTCATGACCTAAATAAAACATCAACCAAGTAGATATAATAAATTACACCACACTCATATCATTTAACCATTCTCTTTCTAATGACAAAAATCTTCCATATACTCATATAGACCTAAAACCACATGACCAAGCTTCATATGACTAGACATCTTTCTTTCATGCACATGAACACCTTTGACACCTTGATATATACCTTCATGAAACCATAAGACATTATTTTCCTTCAAACTATCTCTTGACTTCAAATTATCATTTTCCTTCAAATTCTCTCTTACCTTTAAATTCATCTTGTCAGATGACATCCTATGTAGATATTAGTTTTCTTGAAACATATTCCATGACTTGTACCATCTTGACATGATACATATTTGACATTAATGACCATTATGTCTTAGAATTATGCACCCTTTTAACATCAATGACAACAACATTCCAACAAATTCCTCCTTTTTCATTGATGGAAAACATACAACAAAAATGAAGTTACTTCAAAATGGTACTTTTCCCATTTTCTCTTTCTCCCCCTTTTAACATGAATGACAAAGGGTTTTCTAAAAAGTACCATATGATCCTTGGAACTAAATTTTAATGAAAAACACAAATAAATGCTAACAAAACTCACGTTAATCTCATACTGGTTTTTGTAGACAAATTATTAAACACTTGAATTGTACCTCGAGAAACCATGATTCTTATCATTGTCTTGACACTTCACAACATAGATATACAAAGCTCCCAATAACTCCATACTCTCCTCTTGATTTACAATATTGAAACCATTATTAGAAACATATCTAAATAGGCTAATTTTCTCATTCTGAACTTTCTCTATTTTTTATATCTTTTCCCCTTTTGGTGATAGGATCCTAAGTCTATGAAGCATCATATAAACATGTTCTCAATCTTGGCCACATTATTCAACCTATCTTCATGTTCTATGTGTAACTTATTTGACATAGGTCATTGACTTATCTACTCTTCAAGATAATTAATCAGTTGATTAGCCCCCCTTTTATCCTAATAGCTTGTGCTCATTAGGATTCATAGACCTTTCTCAACCTCCTTCAAGTATCTTGATACAAATACCACTTCTCAACACAAATCAAGATATAAATAAAATAACTCATACCTTGCAACATAGACAACCTGGAATCCTCTCAAGATGAGTCATATTTTTATTACAATTTCATACTTATATTGATAAAAGAGTGTCTCCATGAATCCTAATGGAGTCTCTCCTTTTCATAGGGCTCTCAAAAATCCATGAACTTAGGGGATTCCCAGATCTCCAAACCAATTTCCTTGGTGATCTTTTAATCATGAGAATGATAGTCCCTCCTTAGAATCCTCTTAGGCTTGACTAAAGCATTTGACTCATCCTTCTTGTTCTCTTTGACAACCTTATCAATACATGTAACTAACAAGTGTTCTCAGCATTCCTTCACTTCTGATCCTTACTCTATCTTAGTAAATAATCCATATTTATCATTGGGATCAATATGATCAATCTTGAATTTATTTGGATTCCATACCAATGTTTGACTCTTCCCATGCACTTTAGGAGATCCATATACCTTGTTAAGTTTTGAGGGCCTTATAACTCCATTAGGATAAAATTTTGCAATGTGTCCCATATTATGATAACTATATCAAACAACATTTCTATACATACCTTTGGATTGATCACTCCTTATCCAATGGTCCCATGATAACTCATTCCTTAATACCATTCTACAATCACTTGATCTATGACCAAAGTTATGATAATAAAAACAATAACCATTGAAAGAATTTAAATACCTCATTCCATTAGGCTACCTGATTGGTCTCTTCATGTTGGTATTCTTGACTTGTTAATGATCACTATGAGTCTTTGTTTTGAGAGTTTATACATAGGTCTTTGAGTCTACTTCTTCTTGTTCTCCTTTTGGTCTTTTATGAACCCAAGACCTATCTTGTCATGTATAAACCTTTGACTACTCAAAATATCACCAATAACTTTAGTAATATTCTCAAATATTTGATGTGTCTTCAACTTGACTGATGCCTGATCTAGTTATGCCTTAAAGGACTCCATTTTTATTCCAAACTTGATGTATTCTTATTCCTTGGTCTTAATATTTTTACTAACAATTTCAATCTGATTTCCCAACTATTTGATGATTTCCTCATGTTCATTGGTGTTGATGCTTAGTATCTCTTCAAAGAGATTTATTTGTTCCTCATAATACTTAACCAATGATCTTAGTTTCCAATTCTTCCTTCTTTAGAAATTTAACTCCTCTAGAGCACTCACCAATTCTGCCTCAAGGTTCACTTCAGCCTCTTATTCATCATCCATAAGGCCTTTCCCTTTTGAGAAACCCTTATTGACTATTTCTATATCCATGAATAAGGTTTCATTATTATCATTCTCATTACTATCATCATCACTATCAGATATACTTTTGTCACTTATATTAGATGAGCTATTATATTCTTTGGTACAAAAACTTTTCTTGTTCTTGAATGACTCTTTCTTGCATTAATACTTCCTAAAATATTTCTTGCATTTATCAAGATTATAGAATTTATTATCATCACCATGATGTTAATCATGCTTAGTATTATCCTTTTTAGGACACTTCAATGCAAATTGACCGATATTACCATAGTTAAAGCATCTGAATGGTAATTTTCCCTTATACTTTCTTGAACCTATCACTAGTTTTTTGAAAAACATGGATTATATCTTTTCATCATCAATGTTTATGTCATCATCCTTGGATTTATTACTTTTTGAATTCTTCTCGACTTTGAATGAAACTTCCTTCTTGGAATGTCTTCCATCATTTGTTCTCATTTCATAGGCAGTCAAGATTTCATGAAACTATCCATCTATAGTGTGTTAAGATATTTGATCTCCTCTACTATAGACACTTTTGAATCAAACATAGAAGTTATTTATCTTAGTACCTTTTGTACTAATATTTATTCTTATAATTTCCCTCCTAGACCTTGAATGATATTTACCACTTCATATACTCTCAATATATAAGATACAATGTTTTCATCATCCTTCATTCTCAGAATTTCAAACTACCTACAGTGACTCTAAAATTTCACAAACTTAACTTTGGTGTTTCATTCATATATGGGATACAAATTTTCCCAAATCCCTTTGGATATATCAAAATTCATGACTTTAAAAAAAATTGATTTTGAAAGATCATATAGGATGGCATTCATTATCTTAGAGTTGTGTCTCACTTGATTTCTTGCCTGTTACATTAGTTAGTGGTTTAGAAGGTGGAATGAATCCATAAAAAATATATTTCCATATTTAATAGCCTAAATAAATGAGTTAGGTATTCATTATAATTCTCAAAAATTCATAGTTAGTCTTATTGAAGAGAGGATCCTTATTGGTTGAGAAACCTCCTTGTACACGTTGACTAGATATGCTTGTGCTTTAAGAATCTCCATCAAGATGTTAGGATTTATTCAAAATAAAAAGATCTAATATAAATTATTGGAATAAAAATGATTGATATGGGTGTGAATAATTATTATAAACATTTTATTCAATTACACTTAAGAAAACATGAACCATTCAAACAAACATATAGATCTAGCAAGCATAAGCAACTCATAAGCATGAAACACAAGAACACATCACATGTGTGGTAAAACCTCAAGGGGAAGAAAACCCAATGACATATAAAAATTTAATATAGTCCTATAATTCATAAACCAAATTTAGTGAAGCACCAACTCCACATGGAACATCAACCTCAACTAGCTAAGCACTTACTTGACTAGGCTTTAATAAACACCCACTTACAAGGAAACACCAACCCATTGGATGACTCAACACCAAATCAACAACCCTATTTATTTTATCACCTTAATATAAAATTATTAATCATACAACATATTATTATTACCTTCTTTATCTCTTCACAATATTTAACCCTCTCAAACTACCTTTTAGGCTTGTTCACTCAAATAGGTCTCTTCAAGACTGATTGGGTCATGTGACCTTTATTTTCATACTTACAAATATTATTATATATTCATGAAAATTTATATAAACCCATATAATTTTTTAAAATAACTCATTTTATTCTTTAATTTTCTATTTCATTCACTTCCTCTTAGCTTACACAAATAGGCCTAAAACTGCTTTGTATATATACCCTTCCTTGTTCATATACCACTTAGTCAGCCACACACCCTTAACCCATAGGTCAGCCATATAATATGTCTTATTACATATTATGTACATTAATAAAATGATATTTTAGTCCCTTTAGGTCTGACATGATTCAATTAGGCCTCATTTCACTTTTAGGTCTCATGGAGACCTAATTACATTATGTCTATCTCTTAACACCTAAAATTGATTCTCTTAGGCCTAGATGTATTTATAAAAAAATTAAAACCATTAAATTACTTATTAATATACCTATATTTACCTCCTCAATTAATTTTTAGACCTATGTCTTTCATTCATACCATGAAACCTTTTTTAGGACAAATTATCCTATTAGGTTTCTGTGATTCAAAAGTGTATCTTTCAAAAGTGAAGCTCAAATATACTTAAGACAATAAAATATGATAAAAAAAGAATTTAGATAGAGTTTACATGACCTAATTTTCATTAAAAATTAAATTATACCATTCCACTTAGGATATAATAACTCAAGAACATCTCTATAACTCACTCACTCAAAACTGCCAGTTTACCTTTAAGACTAGTCATGGTGACTCAGACCTCCAACACTTGTATAGACACTTTCCATGACTTTTGATGAATTTATATTATCCTATGAGATATCCATACCATCATAAAATATAAATATCATATTTTCTAATGGAAAATATTGGTCTTTAAGACCAATCTCATGACCTTATATCTCATTATCTTATTTGAACTAAATAAGTCAAATTGTGAGCAACATTCTCACCATATTCACTAACCTCCAGATTTTTTTAAAAAAATTAACATATATTAAAAGTATTAAAAACATATTTATGCACTTGGTTTAATCATTATATCATGAAAACACATTCAAATTCATCTTCTCACTATTGCCTGGGTTTTTCATTATTTACACCATTAGGCCTGTTAGCAACTGGCTAACTTGGATGGCTAGTTTATCACACTTGAAGGCTCAAACCTATCCATAAAACTTAATTTACATATATTACGATTCTCTACCTTTTTCCTCCATCCATTTTATTACTATTTCCAATGCAACTTTTGACTTCTATAGTAACTTTTTCATAAATAAGATTGTAACTTAACATTTTGTTTCTTCTCTCTCTACCCAATACCACCTAGATGTACCTCAGAGATTCCAATATAATATAAAATAGATTACCTAAGAAATTAAATCCATTCTAATAAATTTTTAGAAACATCTTCAACATGAGGTCTTCATTAGGGTTATAAGAGGGTTTAAACTAGTTTCCATTCTTAATGATCATTCATAAAGCATAGCCCTTAATCCAAAAAATAATACATAAAATTTTTAGATAAGACTCTTCCCCATATACCATGAAATTATTGGGTTTCCATGTAATTTTTTTATGAGGTAATGAGCACAATAAAATCCATTTGGAGTTGAGAACCCTTCATATTGAGCATTTGAGAGACCTCTAAACAACTTTTCATGCTTTGTCCTTCAAACTAGAACCTCAAACTTCATGAACATGCCTAAAATATCTTGAGTCAACTTTTTCAATGCTAACATACTAACACATTACTTGGAAACTAATCTTGATACCCCATTAGGCTACACTCTCTCTTTACATCATAGTCTTCATACCTTACTATGCCTTAAACTAACCTTCATGCCTCTTTCTATGCTCTCAACACCTCACTATCATGTTAAAAATATCATTCTCATGACATAAAACCTATATCATGCTTAAATTATACCATACATACTTCAAATTCCTTGACAATAGATCAAGATACCTCATTAGGCTAGGTAGGGTCTAAGAAAGGTCTAGATGTAGACCTATAAAGGTCCTACCTCTCTAGGCTCACCTTAAAACTTTCATGAGTGTTCCAATGCCTCAAATACATTATAAAACATCCTTCAAAACCTATCACATGACTGACTTTACTCACCTCATCATGCCACTATCTCATACCTATACCATGCCATGACTAGACTCAAGCTTCTAATGCACTTGATGCCTTAACATGTTTCTTCCATGTCATGACCTTAATAAAACGTCAAATGAGAAGATATAAGACATTAAAACACACTCATATCACTATACCATTATCTTTCCAATGACAATAATATTCCATATCCTTATACAGACCTAAAACCACATGACCAAGATTCATATGACTAGATATCTTTCTTATATACACCTGAACACTTTTGACATCTTGACCTATGCCTTCATGCAACCATAAGACATTAATCACCTTCAGTTTATATCTTTCCTTCTAATTATATCTTACCTTAAAATTATCTCTTTCCTTCAAATTATCTCTTGCCTTCAAATGTATCTTGTCACATGGTTTCCTATATGGACATCAGTTATCTTCAAACATCTTTCATGACTTGTACCATCTTGGCATGATACATATTTGACATCAATGACCATTATGAATTTTCATGATGCACCCTTTTAACATTAATGAAAACAACATTACAACACTCTAATCCACTTTAATTTCTCTAAAACAACCCATGAGATATCCTAAGGTCCTTTGTGCACCTAATGGGGTGATAGTTTTGGCATGTCTGAGGTAAAAGTTGCACCAAGAAGGCATAAAATTCCATGATTTATCTTGTTTCATAACCAACTAAGGTAAAAATTTATTATAAACCATTTGATGATTCCCTATAAGTTTAGTTATATCTATAATGTCATTCTATAGGTAATATTCAATGAACCTCAAAGGTGATAATACATGCTTCCAAGAAATAATAGGCTTGAACAAGGATTGTGCCAAATTACCTTATAGGGAATGGCTTCCTAAAACCTTTTTAAGGTCATTAAAAGACATAAAAACCTTAGAACATTCCTACATACATAAAATATCAGGCATTGAACACTCCCTAAGTCATCCATGGGATAATTTTTGAGGCCTTATTGAAGTTTTAGACAAGTCAATGCATATGTAGTCCACTAATTAGTGCTACATGCTTCATGCCCGATGAGAATGCCAAGTAAATTTTATTCTAAAGATATAAACAAGGGAATAATGTATATCTATAAAACAAAACAAGGAAACTCTCAATAGTTTTAGGTCTATGCAAAACTTCTAGAGAAGCAATATGTCATGTGTAGACCAAGGGGGTAATTGAAAGGCATAATAAATGGAATCAAGATAGAATTAGGATTATCCAAATTATCTCAAGAGTATTTAGGTCCTTCACATGGAACACCTCACTTGATGCATCAATATTGGAGACTCCTAAATGGGTTTCAAAGTGTCAAGATAGGTAAATAATGTGTAGAAGTAGCTAAGTGCAAGTTTAGACATGTAACTTCCATATCAAGGAGGAAAGATGAGTTTAAATGGATTATGATGAGTCGTAGAGATAATGATATCCTTTTATGCCCCAATTAAAGAAAGGTCATCAATAATAATTGACACATGTTGAAAAAGAGTGTTGAGTTGATTTTTTAATTTTAATTTAAGTTTTAATTAATCTCATAAGTGTGTGAGAGACCTCATGATTCCTTTTCAGTTCCTTCTTTCTCATTTATCTTTCTATTATCTATATATGTACCTAATTTTAGACATTAAATGTATCCTCAAATTTTTTATGGAGAATCCCTACCAAACATAATACTTTTTTATTGTATTTAAAATTAATTGATGCTAGTTTATGCTTTCTTCATATTGTTTCTAGTGATTTTAGGATGGATTGTTGATTAATGTTAGTGATAGTGTTTCACTTATATTTTTCCTCTTCATTCATGCCTATATATGAGTTATTCATATTTATGTAGGTCATATTATGTGTGTCAAATGGTATTTATAATTTTAAGTGTATAAATATCATTAGTGTCTTCTCTTAGGACTCTTAATCATTCACCTTGGATGTTGCATTAGTAATAACCTTAATATAGAAACACTTGTGTGGGAAGAACTATTTTGGAGTGAAATTAGATTGTTACTTTGTAAATTCATAGTTTAATTATAGGTAAGTAGAGGAAACTATTTTTAATGTATCACCTCCATGTTTTGTTTCTAGGTTTTAGTCTTATCTTACTCCTTTTTCTCTATAATTTAATAGTTTTAGTAGTAGTTCGGGTGAAGCATAAATGGAGTTAGCCCATATCTAGAGAATACTTTCATTTTTTAGGCCACCATAGCCTAGATGTGTTTTCATTACTATCATATAAGTAATAATTCTTATACAACCCTCTTAGGGGTACAATTTAAAGTGATAAAAGTAAAGAAGGGAGAAAAATGGTAGTTTTTATCTCAATTTTTATTCTCTCTAGTTAAATAAGAAGTAAGAAAATAATTACGAGTATGGAAAAATAACCTATTTGTTTGTACACTCATGATCTAGAAAATCATGAATATCTCCTTTTTATCTTTGGAAGAATGATCTATAGATAAGAAAGCACAAATGCAAAAGGGGTTGTTATATGGATAACAAGGTGGATTTCCTAGCATGAGCTAGATCTGAAAAGTGTGAGCTTACTAGGAGGCTATCAATATACACTCTTAAAATAGTTAATTTGAAGGAAATAAAGATGAAATACTTGCATCAAATGATGGAAAAAATTGAAAGAGAATATAAGAATAAATAAATTCTTCATAAAGGAAATAGACTAATTATAACAAATAATAGGTCAATACTAATGCTAAATAGGTCAAGTTAGGACCAAAAAATTAGGCAAGGATATATGAATAGGTAGGAATATATAAAGTGGAATTTAGTTGAGGGTGAGTAGGTGGAAATAACTTGTTGTTATTTATTCCCATAGTGACTGTTAGCATTCAGGGTGACCATCAGTGGTCAAGCTGACCATTGGCGGTTGGGTAACCATCGATGGTTGAGGGTGACCATCGACAGTCTAAGTGACCATTGATAGTTACTGTGGATTCTAAGGGTGATTTATAAAATAGTTAGTTTAAGGTTGTATAAGGGGTCAATAAATGGTTTAGAGGTTTGTTTGGGATTAAAGGGTCAAAAACCAAACTTGAAATATGAAATGTACCTAGTTTGTTGCTTAATGGTAGGCTGAGAAGTAATTTCAATAGAGTAATGGTACTTTGATTACTTAAAGAATAATTTTTATAGAGTTTTGGATCTCTATATTAGCTACTAACTTGCTAAAGGAACACCTGTAAAGAAGTCATTTATGCTAGAAGCTCCTAATGACTATTGGTTGATAGCTTGATTTCCTAGTTATTAAATTCTTAGATGCTTGGATGCTTGCTTAGGGATCCTTTCTCACCTCTTACTCCCCTCCTTTTATAATCAAAGAGAGATGGAGGTAGACTATTCCATAATATGTTTGGTTGGTGGTTGTGATGCATTAGCTTGACATCCATATTAGATTTTAATTTTTTAGCATACACACAGCTTGAGTTGTCTTTGTTCTAGTCGGGAGGACCTAACCATCGATGGTCAAGGTGGCCATTGAAATTTGAGAGTTTAAGGTTAAGTGGGGAAAAATGGGTAAGTTAATGAGTTGGGTTTATTTATCTATCTAAACTGACTAAGGGTCATGGTTGGAGGTTGGGTAAGGGTCTGATCCAAGGGTGTTTTGAAATCTAAAACCATTGTGTGTAGTTTTCTAGTGTCTACATTTTTCCCCTCTTTGTTATGTAGTTTTTATCAACAAGATATAAAACAAAAATGTATTTTAGGTTGAAGGTTTGGTTTCCCTAAGTATGAGAGGAGGTTTTCCCCCTCATATTTGGAGTGGATGAGGTAAAAGTAAATCAAGTTTGGGTTTGAAGAGTGGTTTATGGTGAGTCATGGAATTGGTGACAATGGTGGTTGGGCATTTGAATTTCAAACATGTGAATAAAATATAAATAAGTTTGATAGCTAAGATTTTACATAGACTAGGTTGTCATGGTTGGTAAAAATAGGGTCAGTTATAGAAAGACAAGTGATGAGTTAATCAGGCCAGAACATTAGGCATAGCTAATCAGGTTAGTTATATCAAGTCTCCTAGATATGATTGATGTTTTCATAGGTATAAGGTAGGATGTGCTCCTAAGAAAACATAAATGGTTTGGTGTGCACTAAGTGGTGAAAATTCAAATGTTTAACATGGCAAGTTGGTCAGTGTAGTCAAAAGGGACTAAGGTGAGGTCATCACAAAATATGTGAAAGTTTAGGCCTAAATGGCCAATGTTTAGGTGGACATATCTATAGATGTGGTTTGAAGGCTATATGTCAACTTATTAAGGTGGTCCCACTATATTTAGCATATTTTATGGATGTAAAGCTATAGGTGGATTTTTTGGAGAAGAGACGGTGAGACTAAGCTATCCCATTTGAGAAGGTTCACAAGTAGTTTGGGTTAGTATGGGGGATTCCAACTCCATTAATAAGGTATAGGTAGGAGGATGCCAAGATTTTACTTCCAAAGCCATAGTCAGTGGAGATGGTTCTTGATCATGAGGAGCTACTTGTAAGAGTAGATATTGATGATTCAAGTTTTATTTATGGCTATGTAGCATGGTATTAGGCCCTCTATGGAGTGGTATATTTTGGATGGGATGATGATGGAAGTCATCCCATGGATGTGGACCTAGCTAGTGGGGGTCCATATATACAAGTATATGGAGGTGGACCTGATGGATAGGTAGGAGCATTGCTAGTTACTACAAGGCACAAGTCATAGCTTTGAAAGTGTAGGCGGCTATGTTATAGGGATAGGTTATGACATTATAGGGTTAGATTTCCATTATAATGGGTGAGAGGGACCAGACTAGGACTTTACTAGTCTTGGTGACCTAGTAGAGGGACTCCCTAAGATATACTGGAGGAGAAGCTATAGCACCATTAGGACCACTAGGTAGCATTCCCATGGCATGGTACTTGGCCATAGTTGAGGACTTACACTATTATGAGGCCATAGTTATAACAAATTGTCCACAAAAGCCTTGATGGGACAAGTACAGAGTGAACTTGGCAAGTGTGCAAGTGTAGTGACTCTAGGTCCGTGGGCTATTTTAGTGGGTGGATAAGTAGGCACCTCAAGGGGTAGACACCAAGTAACAGTGGTGCCATAGGGGCATAGTTTTATGATACAATATGTATAAGTGTATATGATTTTGATACTGGCCTATGAACCAAAGCAATGAGATGTATACATTTTTGTGAGAGAGATGCACATGATTATTTTACTATTTTATGTTGATAAAACATTATGTATATGATGTGATGATGATATACAGATGTGATTTTATGGTTCATGGTTCATGGTTTTAGATGTTTATGCTTATGCTTATGATTATGAGATGTAGACTTACTATCTTAGGTATGTGATGATTATGGATGATGTTTATGGTTGATGTTTATATATGATTATGATTATGAGATGTTTTTTTTATGCATGGTTATAGTGTTTTGATTATTATTATGATTATGATCATGATCATGGATAAGTGATGTGGTTTATGATTCTAGATGTAATGTGGTTTATGAGTATGGTTATTATTCTATACATGGTTATGATGTGGTTTATGATTATAGATGTGATCATCGATATGTGATGTGGTTTATGATTTATAGTTATTTTGTTGATGATATGGCATAAAGTATAGTTTAGATAAAAAAAACTAGATGTGGGAAAAGAGATGGAATACACGAGACATATGTCTACGTGAATACATGAACCAATTATGAGAGGATAAGAAAAAGGCATGATGGTTCTTCATATGTACAAGACAAAACAAAACCCAAAGTTAAATTTTTTAAGGAACATAATCCCTTTGAATGCTTTGCATTAGCATGCCTTGGATTATAAAAAAGTGTCTTGATCACATCATCTCAAGTAAGCTCTAAATCCCTTGATTTATAAATGGTACAAAGGGGAGATATGTGATAGGTGGTGTGAAGGGGAGTGTCACCTCTTGAGGGTTGGGTTTTCCTTTCTATAGGTGACCTAAGAACAATCATAGATAGTCCATGTCTTAATACAAAGTATAGACTAATCAATGTGGGAAGTCTACTGATACTATATAATAAAGTTGATTGCATCTTTCTTGGGATAACTTGTTTTTTATTTTGATATAGGGTCTTTTATTTATTAGTTTTGATAAGTTTGTGAAGTTGATCAATGTGAGAAGCTTCAAATGATTTATTTGGAAAATTTTACTTAGCCATCATTTAGGGGAGTGGTCTAAGTTTGGTTTTGTTCATTTTGGTATTTTTCCTTCAAGGGAACAATCTATCCTTATAAGAAATTTAGATTTTTAGAAACTATCCTTCAAAGGAGTAGTCTGCATGCTATAAATATTTGACCCAAGTGATATTTTGGTATCCCAAATTGTTTTGATGTAAGGTTTAGACATGGAAAATTCTATATATGCTTAGAGGGTTACCTTTATGAGGGAAAAACCTAGATCACAAAAAAAATAATGATAGGTGAAAGGGGTGGTTTTGAGACAAAATAACCATGGGATTCTATTTGATTAGGGATGAAAAGTATCCATGAGAACCATTCCATGGGTAGAACCATGGTACCCATATTTAGGATTAGGCTATGACTATGATGGTTAATCACATGGTTATATTTTGTAATCAATTGTCCTCAAAGGGATATGGTGAAGGTGTGAGGAATGTAAAAATTTCATAAATCAAGGGAAGAGCTCAAGTTAGAAAAAAGGTGAGTTTGATCCTTATTTTAATAAAAGATAGGATGCAAGTGCAAAACATTCAGAGGCTCAAGTTCTGGTTTGCCTTCAAGAGATGACAAATGATAACCTCCTAATCCATATTTGTTAGTTATTATGTAGGGTCCAAGGCAATTAAAGTAAAACTTGCCTTGATTTCTTTTTCCCATATTGTTTGCATGTTGATTTTCATTCAAGATGATATTTCTGATGTTGAATTATTTCTCTTTTATATTCTTGTTATAAGTGTACTTGATTCATTCTTGATAGACACAAAGATGGTTAAGTACATCTAGGCAATGCTCATCAAGTAGCTCATGTCATGTTAGATGCTCTTAATTATAATTACTCTAAAAAAAGATGTCTTGTAAGGATATGAAAATAGAGGTAATTTGGATTTTGAGAGGCAATACTACTTCTACTTTGAAGACTAGAGAGAAAGGGGTAACACTCGTAGAGGTTAAAATGCTAGTACGATAGTCCCACAAAGTGAAAGGGATGTGTAAATGCTAATCTTAACTAGAAGCATTGACCATTTTGGTTAACATATTTTTGATGGTTTTGTTATAGACTTATACATATCCATTTGTTTTTGGATGATAAGGTGAGGAAAATCTTAACTTTATGTCAAGTGCATCATAAAGACCTTGGACTTGTTTGTTTTCGAAATATTTTTCATTATCAGTGATGATCTTATAAGGAACCCCAAAATGATAGATGATATGATGATTGATGAAGTTTACTATCCTATCATATTTGGTTGAGATGAGATGAATATAATCCACCCATTTGGTGAAATACTCGGTGGTGGTGATGATGGAGTGGTTCCACTGTGAAGAATGAAGATTGATCTCCCAAATGAGATCTAGTCCCCATTGTGAGAAGGGCCAAAATTATTTGGATACTCAAAGGCCATGGGCCGGCATGTGATGTAAATTGGTGTTTTGTTGACATTTAACACACTTCTTCACATAATCACATTAGTCTTGATTAAGGGTGGGCCAATAGTATCCAAGGCAAAGGATACATTTAGCAATAGATAGACTACCAAAGTGTCCCCCATAGATCCCATCATGTGTTTCCTTAATAGCATGGGAAGCTTCATGGCCATGTAAGAAATGTATAATAAGGCCATCAAAACCATGTTTGTAAATTAATCCACCTAGTATGATATAATAAGAGGAACTTTGAATAAATCCTCTTTGAGCATTATTAGAGAGGTTGGGAGGAATGATGCTGAGATTGAGATAGTCAAAGATTTACTCATATGAAATGTATGATGGATATTTTTCCACACTGTAAATGGTAAGAAGGTTAGATTGGATATAATAGGGTGTGATAAAATTATTAATGGTGACAAAGATATTAGAATTGGAAGGGTGAGATGGGATCTAGGAAGTAAGGGAAGCCCCTATATCCACAAACTTGTTGGTGGATCATGGAATATATTGGATGAGGTAATGATCAAATGATGATAAGAATACATCTACTAGGTGTTTGTACTATTATAAGACATCATTCTTACATTGGTAGGATATATTGATCTATTTAACCATAATTTGGGAATCAACAAAGACACTGATCATCTTAACTCCCAAGGCAAGAGTGGTTTGGAGACCTATTACTAGAGCTTCATACTCAGCCGTATTATTGGTACACTCAAAATCAAGTTTAAAAAAAAGAGGAATAGGTTTACCATCAAGGATAATGAGAATAACTCTAGCACCCCCACCATATTGTAATTTTGATCCATCAAAGAACATGGTCATTTGGTAGGTGATGTCCTCTTGAGAAAGAGTTGCGATGGACTTGTCTAAAAACACAAGAGAAAGTGGTTAGTGTTATGGCAAAGAAAATTTATCCAATTTATTTATGATGAGTTTCCCTTTAATCAAATTCTACTAGAGAAACTCAAGGTCAAACTCAGCTAGGAGCTTGAGTCACTTAACCATATGCCAATTTTGGTATGGTTTTTAGTGCATGTACTTGAGTGGGTCAGTGTGGGTAATGATAAAAGTTTTGTGATTTAGGAGGTAATGATGAAGCTTGGAAGCCAAAAAGAATAATATGATGCAAAGCTTATTGTTATGGGTGTACTGAGTTTCATACTCTATAATTGTTCAACTTATATAGTAGATAGCTTGTTCTTTGTTTTATTCATCATGGTGAGTGAGCATTGCCCCTAAGGAGTGGTCATTGATAGAGATATAAAGGTAGAAGGGTTGGTCCTCTTTAGGAGGGATAAAAATGGGTGGATAAATAAGGTACTCTTTGAGTGAATCAAAGTCTATTTGGTAGTCATTAGTCCACTTAAAATAGGTATCTTTCTTGAGAATATGGTGAAAGGGTTGACATATCTCTAACAATTGAGAGATGAAGCGATGAATAAATTGGAGCTTCCCCTATAGGCTATAGAGTTACTTAAGGTGGGTATCAAGAGGCATCTATAGGATTGCTTTGAATTTGGTAGGGTACACTTTGATTCCTTGAAGAGATATGATAAAGCCAAGAAGCTTTCTCAATAGGACCTTAAAGACACATTTCTTTGGGTTAAGTCAGACATGGAAATGGATTAGGCACATAGATAATATTGAGAACTTCTAGGTGATCCTTGGAATATTTGGATTTCTAAAGGAGATCATATATATAATACTCTACAATTTTTTGGATGAGATCATGAAAGACATAGGTAATCACCCGCTGGTAGGTTGCTCTAACATTTTTTAGACCAAATGGCATGACCCTGTAGCAGAAGTTCCCCCATAGAGTGATGAAAGAGGTTTTATGCTAATCTTTTTGGGCTATTAAGATCTAATTATATCATGACAAACCATCCATGAGAGATAACATCTTGTATTTGGATGTAAGATCTACAAGTTGGTTAATTTTAGGCAAAGGGAAGTCATCCTTTGGACAAGAAAGGTTGAGTTCATGAAAGTCAATATAGAGGTGAAGGCCCCCTTGGTTTTGGTAATGGGAACAATGTTGGAAACCCATTATGGATAGTCAATAAGTTGGATGAAGTAGATAGAAAAGAGATGTTGAAGCTCTTTTTTGACTAGAAGGGCTATATGAGGGTGCATCATGTGAAGATTTTACGTAATAGGCTTAGCATCAGGATAGATGATGATGTTGTGGAGAGATATGGAAGGGTTTATTCTAGGCATATCCTAAAAATACCAAGAAAATTTTGTGCTTTGGTCATGAATAAAGGAAAGGTAATCCTATCACTCCAAGGAATCTAAGGATTGACCAATCTTCACAATACAAGGGTTATCTTGAGTACCCAAGTTGACATCGATGGTGGATTTATTCAACATGATTTAGTTTTTAGGAGGAAGGGATTTAAGGATAGAATAATTTGTTGCACCAAGATAGGTGATAATGGAATCATCATCTTGATGCTAGATGGTGTGGATGGCAAGAGAATTATTTTCTACTATTTTAGGATGACTCAGAGGAAAGGTTTTAGTTTGGCTACCCTTTTGATAGGTTAGGGGGCCTAAAATAATGGTATTGACTAAAAAAATTTAGAAAAGATGGTTTAAAAATACTATAACTTCAAAATATATTATTTTGATGAGGATGAAATGTCTTCCTTAATGGTGGTGATGGGTTTCAGTGAAACAATGGGTTTTTTTGGTGGGATGAACCCAAGGCTAAATAGCTCACAAGGTTTTTGGCTTTTGATAAAATGTAATTCATGGGTTTCATGTTCATAATGACCAAGGACAAATCCCTTCCAAGTAAACATGTGAAGGTATAATTTGAGTTTGTCCAAATAAGAGAAATCAGATGTAAATGGTTTGGTAGAGGTGGTGGAAGAAGCAAGAAGCAAATGATCAAGTCCCCCATAGATGAAATTGGTTTGGTGGTTGGGAAGCTTGAAATGAATGACAGTTCCAATATTGGGATCAGAAATAAGATCAAGATCTAGATTCCCATATTCTTGAGGAGTAGGGAAGGCATCCAAGGCCAAAAAATGATATTCACCTAGTGAGAGATGTTGGAATGTAGGTTCCAAGGGGTCCTCTATGGGGATCTAAGAGGAAGGGATATATGAGCTAGTTAAAGCTTAATTGATGGTAGGGGTGGAGTTTTTATTTGTTGGTGTTGAGGTAGTTGAATAAGGAAGAAAAATGTCATTGGGTTGATATGTCATGTTGTAATATGTGAAAGGACTAGGATCAACTTTTATGGAGATGACCTGGCCTTCATGTTCAAATTTGACACATAGATATAAGGTGGATGGGACACAACTCATGGAATGGATATAAGGGCATCCAAGTAAGATGTTGTAGTATAACTTACCTTTTATGAGATAGAATATCTCTAGAAGCATGCGAGGTCCTAAGTGGATATGGAGATTGATGGCCCCCAAAGTTATGGCCATAGTATCATTAAAGGAACAAAGGACTGCCTTGGTTTTTAACATGATATCCTTTGGCAGCTGGAGTTGGTCATAATCATGAAAGGAGATAATATTAATACCAACCCCCCATTGATCATTACCCTTTTGATGTAAGTTTTATTGATGTATGAAATGATGAATAGGGGAGGACCAAGATCTTCAAGATAAATAGAAGGTATTTGTAAATCCTTAAATATGACAAGGAGAAAAGGTTAAATGTATTTGATAAAGGATAGAAGAGTTTGAGGGTCTTCAAAGTGGACCTCTGTTTATTTTAGGGCCTATATCAGTGCTTGGTGGTGATGGGGTGATGTGTTTTTTAGTTCATCTAGGCTCATCTTCACCGATGTTTGATGAAGTTGTTTTATAACTATTTGCTTGATAGATTCAAAAGGGTTGCAAGGAGAGGCACCCAAAATGGATATTTGGATTTTGGTGAAGGTGATTGAGATTGGTTGAAATTTTAAGGGATGGAAGGATATGTCCATGGAATGGGCACTTTGGCATTTCCCTTATCTTTTTTTTAGACTCGAGATTGGGTGATCATATGGATAGTGTGGATGAGATGAAGAATTCAGCTAAAAGGTTTCTTTGGTTCCTCCTCACTCTTGTATGAGAGTTTGGGAGTGGGTAAATGTTGGATAGGTTCATTTGGTGGTTGGGATAATAATGAGCTCAAGAAATATTCATCTGATAATAGATCAACCTCATCCCATAAGTTATGGACAAGTTCTTTGAGAGATTTGTAGTTCTCTATGTCATGTCCACGTGTCTTATGGTATGTGAAAATTAAATTATCATTGAACCATGATGGTTTAGGACTTGAGGGGTTGAAGGGTTTGATATGTGGTATAAAAATTTTGCAACAAACTTTGTAAAATGGTTGAATAAGATTCGATCAAAGGTGTAGATGGTGATGAGATTTTGATTTTTGTGGTGGGAGCCTTCTTAGGAGTAGGCTTCACCATGGAAGCTATATATGGTAGAATAGTTTTGGTAGGTGGGTTTGTTTGGGATTGCTTGGTGTTAGATGATTTTGAGGTGGAAGGTTTAAAGGTGAAATATTTGGAGGTGGATGATTGATATGATTAAGGTTTGGAGATAGGTGGGTAGGTGGAGGTAGATAGTTTAGATAAAAAATGATGAAGAGTTTGAGGTTTAGGAGGGGGTAGGTAAAGGTAGAATAAAAGGATGAAGTTTATTTTGGGTAGTTTTGGGAGGGTTCACCTTCTTGATGTAAGGATGAGTTCCTAGTATGGAAAAAGGATGGGGTCCCAAGATAGAAGGTAAGAGGGAGGGAGGTGGCACATTTTTGGTTCTAGGTGGGAGTTTGGGTGGCTTCACCTCATTCGTTGGTTTAGTTAAGGTTTTATTTGGTGGACTAGATGGGGTTAAGTCCAACTTCAAAGATGGGTGGATAAGGTTAGGAGTATCAAGTATCCCTAGGTTCTTGATAGGTTTGATCAGAGAGGTGTATGGTGATTTGATAATTTTGGATGAAGGTGGTTGGGATGGTTCTTTCATGGTGTTAGAGGGAGAGGTGTCTAATTAATGGAACAAGGTGATTATAGTTTTAATGGTGGGTGAAAGTGAGGTTAAAGGTTCATTTTTATTTTGATAGGGTAGCCTCAGATGGTGCCAAAAGGTGGCTTGATCCATATTGGGTTGAGAAGAGAAGTCTAGGTTTTGGACTAGTCTAGAGAAGGGTTTGTCAATTGGATTAGTTTCTTTGGTATTAGATTCAAATATTAGGCCCATAGGTTTGGGTAAGGGAATACTCTCTTCACTTTTTCCCTTGATGAAAGGTTCCAAGATTTGGGAGGATGTTTCCTCCACAAAAGGAGTAGGTAAGGTGATCTCTCTTTATGGAATGGTTTCCAAAGAGAGAGTGGGTGATTCCATGATGGGGGAGGAAGATACGATGATAATGGTTCCTCCTTTTGTGTTTTTATCAAAGGAGAGGTGGGTAAGTCTATTATTTCACCAAGTGAAGGAGAGGAGGTGGTTGCTTCCTTTATTTGGGTATCTAAAGAAATGGACAGTGGTTCCATTATATTAATAATTAGAGTGGAGAAATAAGTAGTTGATGTAGTGGTTTCCTCAATGATAGGCTTACTAATAGTTACATTAACCGTATGGACCTCATGAGCATGAGATGATTCTAGTTTATTATCATTATGGTTTGTAGAAGAGGTATAATTGGGAAAATGTTGTCGAAAGATGTTGAGTGACTAATTCAAGGGTGCATTGGGATTGTCCAATACAAGTTATCCTTTATCAAGTTTTGGAAAATGATTTTGAAGGTATTAGACCTACTAATGTCATGTCCAATGAAATGATGGAAAGCACATATATGATTCTCATTATATCAACTGGGCATAGGGTGAGAATCATTGAATTTTAGGAGTTTGATAAATTTATCCAAAACTGAAGCATGTGAATCCCCTAATGGAATGTATTATTTTAGGGTAGCCCAATTTTGATTTTAGGTTTATTGATTGGAAGAGTTAGAGGAGTTGGTTTGGTTGACAACCAAAAGTGGACTAGGTTTAAGGACAACCATGTTCATAGCTACCTTTGGTTTGGTGTTGGGGTAATTAGATTGGTTGGTGGTTTTGGATGCAGAAGGGTCATAGGATTCGAGGCTAGAATTTATATTTCTTAGTTTAAAATTCCCCTCATTGATGGCTCTAATTTCTAGTTTTCATGCCATGGTGAAAGCCTCATCAAAAGTTTTAAAGTTTTGAACCTATAGAGTAGGGGCAATATGTTTGTCACAAGCCTAAGAGAAAAGTTGAATCAACTAAAGTTGGGGAAAAGAGAAAGAGAGTTGGTTGATAAGACCTCTCTATCGAGTTATGAAATTGACAATTGATTCATCATAAAATTGATTGATAGAGTAGAGGTTAGTGATGGAGACCTTCTTAGATAAATTGACTGAAAGTGGTCTAAAAATATTTAAGCAAGTTGGGAAAATGAAAATAGGAAGTGCTTAGGGATAACACTATACTAATATAAGGCAGGTCAAAATAAAGACATAGGAAAGTTGTGAAGGAGAAGAGCATCATCATAGGCAATCAAGTAGCAAGAATGTTAGAATGCTCTTAAGTGTTTTTGGGGGTCCTCCTTTGGAATTTAAAGAATTTGGGTAGTTCCCATTGAGGAGGGTAAAGTTAGATAGGGATGGATGGGTGAATAGGTTCATTACAAATTTATTTGTAAGATAAGAGGTTGTGATCTTGATAGATAGATTACTCTAATTTTTTCATTATATCCATCAACATTTTTACCAAATCTATTTGGGGTTGGGTAGTTCCATAATTACATGGTAAGATTTGTTGGGGTTAGGTGGTTATGATGTATGGGTAACTAGTAGAAGGTTGATAAGATACCACATGTTGGTAGGTGGTCATTTAGGGTTGGGATGATGCACATAAGGGTTAATGGGCACAAAAGGTTGGGTAGAAGGTACCACATATGGGTTAAGAGGTAAAAAAAGTTGGGTGGAAGATGGAGCTGTGTATCCTTGTGGATTACAAACATAGTGTGGGTAGGGTGTCATAGGTATTTTTTGAGGGGTTGATGTGGGTTGGTTGGGAGGTATGATTAGATTAGTATATTAGGGAACTGATAGGGGTTGGATTGGAGGTATAAATAGGTTGCCTGGTTGGGGGTGAGTGGTAACTCTGGTACTGATAGGTGGAAGGGTAGAAGGTATAGAAAGCACCACATTTTAAAGTGGAGTGGAGATTGGTAGGTTAGTACTGATTAAGTTAATAGTGTTAATATGGGTAGAAGATATCCCCATGATGGGTGGAGTAAGGGTAAAAAAATTTCAAGTTATCCCTATGTTGGAGGAGTTGTTGGTTAGCATAGGGGGTGTTTGGTTATTGGTTGGGTTATTTGATTGAGTTTGGGTGGAGGTAGTAAATGGGTTATTGGTGGAGGAATATGTTTGAGTGATCATAGATTATATAGAGGTAGTGGCAATAAAGGTGTCTCCCATAATATGGGGAGGCATCCCATAAGGTGGATCTATAGGTGGAACCGAAGTAGTGGTACAGTGAGACAGGGTGTTGAGCTAATGTTGGAGGGTTATGGGATTATTATCAAGGAAGGTGGAAAAATCCACATCACCTTAGATAAATAGCTAAGGAATTGTAGGGGATAAAAGGGTGGGGAGAACCCTTAACATCTAAGGTATACTCCATGTAATAAGAAGAGGAGGATGGTTCCTAGTTAGGTTGGTTCCTCAACTGCTGTCGAGTAAAGACCATGTGAGAAATAGAAAGAAATAAAGAAAAGATCAAAACTCAAACACAAAGAAAACAAAATAAAAATATCTCAAGGAAATCAAAACATACACTAGATTTTGTATAAAATCTTTAAGGTACCTTTTATCTTGATTTTGGCTTATGCCTTAGTTGGAATGTGTGAAAAAGAACTTAGTTTGTGGAATAGGTACTCAAAAACAAGTCTATGGTTTGTTTCAAGTGTTTAAGGCTCTCAAAAGGATTTGTGTTGGAAATAAATATGTGGATTGGTATTGGGACCTACTCCCTCAATTCACACATCATAGCAATAAGGATGTTAGGTGCTTAGCTAGTGTGTGTGTGTGTGTGTGTGTGTGTGTGTGTGTGTGTGTGTGTGTGTGTGTGTGTGTGTGTGTGTGTGTGTGTGTGTGTGTGTGTGTGTGTGTGTGTGTGTGTGTGTGTGTGTGTGTGTGTGTGTGTGTGTGTGTGTCTGTGTGTGTGTATTGATTTCTAGATTTTAGACTTAACTAAAGAGCTGAGTTTTGGTTTATCTTCTTGGTAATGACCTTCAAAAAAGATAGACAAAGGGTGAAGGTGATTTTCTAGGAGATAAAACCATAGTTGATCCTTATGTCAATTTTTATGATGTTTTTATTGGTTTAAGTGATTTGGTATGGTGTGTGATAAACAAGTGAAGCTACGATCAAATTACTTTGCTTTAATTTTAACTATGTGAGCTAAACATGAAAGAAATAAATGTATGCAAGGTTTATTTTATACCCAAAAATGGAAATTTTTAATTTCTTTGTATAAGAATATAATAAAGAAGAAAAGGGAACCTAGATGCTACTAGGTCCCACCGAGCATGCCAGAATGTTTCTCTCATTTTTTTTACTCTCTAGTTAAAGAAGCAAGAAACTAATTATGGGTATGGTAGAATAACATGTTTATTTGTGCACATGTGATATAGATCATCATGAAGAGCTCCTCTTTATCTTTGAAAGAATGAACTGTATATAAAAAAGCACTAATACAAAAGGTGTTGTTAGATGAATAGCAAAGTGGATTGCCTAGCATGAGCTAGATCTAAGAAGCATGAGCTTACTAGGAGGCTATTGATCCATATTGTTAAAAAATTTAAGTTAAAGGATATAAATATGAAATAATTACATAAAATTATATAAAAGACTAAAAGAGAATACAAGAATAAATAAATTATTGATAAAGGAAATAGACTAATTATAAAAAATAATAGGTCAATACTAATGCTAAATAGATTAGGTTGGGTCTAGAAAATCAAGAAAGGGTCTATGAATAGTCAAGAAGATAGAAATTTGAATTTGAATAAAGGTAAGTAGGTGTAAATAACTTTTTTTTAATTTATTACCATAGTGACCATAGGTGGATAGGGTGACCATCGGTGATTAAGCTAACCATCGACAGTTGAAGCTGACCATAGACAGTTGCTGTGGGTTTCTAGGGTTCTTCAAAAAAGAGTCAAGTTCAAGTTGTAGAAGGGGTAAATAAATGGTTTATAGGTTTATTTGGGATTAAGGGGTTAGAAACCAAACTTAAAATATGAAATTTACCTAGTTTTTTTCTTGATGGCTGATGGTGGACTAAGAATTAATTTTGGTAGAGTAATGTTACTTTGTTTGAATAATAATTTTGGTAGAGGTTCAGGTCTCTATTATAGCTATTGAATTTTTGGAGGAATAATTTCAAAGAATTTATTGATGCTAGAAGCTCCTAATGACTACTAGTTGATAACTTGATTGACTAGTTACTGAATTCATAGATGCTTGGATGCTTGTTTGGGGATCCTTTTTCACCTCATACTCCCCTCCTTTTATAAGAAAGGAGAGATGGAGGTATAAGGTTCGATAAGATTTTTTTTGGTGGTTTTGATTTATTAAGTTTCCATCCATATTATATTTTGATGTGTTATCTTACACACAACTTGATTCATCTTTGTTCTAGTGGGGAAGACCTAACCATCGATAGTCAACGTGACCATCGATGGTCGAGGGAATAGGGTTAAGTGGGGTAAAATGGGTAAGTTAGTGAGTTGGGTTTATCTAGATATATAGACTAACTTAGGGTCATTGTCATAAGTTAGATAAGGGTCTGATCTAGGGGTGTTTTGACATTTAGAATCATTATGTGTAGTTTTTTAGTGTCTATAGGTAGCCCTATGAGTTGTTGATCCTAGAACCTTTCAATCCTTTTAAAGGTGAAATATGTACCATATAAATCAATAATATTGGATATTTATGGAAAATTTTATAAATTACCAAACAATGTTGCACATTTATAAGACATTTAAATACATACATGCAAATTTGGCTTGAATTAACCATACCCATATGGAGGCAAACCTAGTGGAATGCATGCATTAGGTGCTAGAAAAAAAATTGGGAGTGTAACCCCCCAAAAATTTCCATCCCATATATGAATCTATTTTTTTTATAAAAGTTTTACTTATTTAATGCTATCAAAACCATAATCTATATTATACTTAGTCATGTGCAGAATGGATTTTTCTTCTTGGATCAAAGTCATCAAATTACTGTCCAAGATGTTGAAAGAGTAATCGAGTTGAGGTATCCTCAAATTTTGTATGGAGAGGCATTGTCAAATTTAATACTTGTTTATTACATCTAAAATTAATTCAAGATAATTTATTCTTTCTTCATCTTGCTTCTAGTGCTTTTAGGATGGATTGTTGATGAATGTTAGTGATAGTGTTTCACTTCCTTGCATTTGTCCTCTTCATTCATTCCTCTATGTGATTTATTCATCTTTATGTAGGTTGTATGATGTGTTTCAAATATTATTTTTTATTTTAATTTTATAAATATCATTAGTGTCTTTTCTTAAGACTCTTGATCATTCACCTTGGATGTTGCATTAGTAATAACCTTCATATAAAAATAATTATGTGGGAAGAACAATTTTGGAGTGGAATTATATTTTTACCTTATAAATTCATATTAAAATCATAGGAAAGTATAGCAAACTATTTTTGGTTCATCACCTCCATGTTTTGTTTCTGGGTTTTAGTCTTCTCTTACCCCCTTTTCTCTTTAATTGAATAGGTTTAGTAGTAGTTTGGGTGAAACATCAATATAAATATCCCATATCTAGAGAATCCCCTCATTTTTTAGGCCAACCATAGCTTATATGTGTTTCCATTGATATCATATAAGTAATAATTCTTGAAAAACCTTCTTAGGAGTGAAATTTAGAGTGATAAAAGTAAATAAGAGAGAAAAATGGCAGCCCTACAAGTTGTTAATCCTAGAACCTTTTCAATCCTTTTTAAGGTGAAACATGTACCATCTAAATAAATAGTATTGGATATTAAAATAACATTTTATAAAATACCATACAATGTTGCACATTTGGAAGACATTCAAATAAATACATGAAAATTTGGCATAAATTAGCCATACACATATGGAAGCAAACCTATTGGAATGCATGCATTGGGTGCCAAAAAAAAATTGGGAGTGTAACCCCCTAAAATAATCCATCCAATAGGTGAAGCTAAATTTTTAGGAAAAGTTTCCTTATTTCATGCTAGCATAAACTATAATATATATTATACTCAGTCATGTGCATAATGTATTTTTCTTCTTGGATCAATGTCATGAAATTACTATCTAGGATGTTGAAAGAGTAATTGAGTTGATGAATAAATGAAATAATATTATTAAGCATAAAATAAGGTTTAGAGAAAGTAGTAGTAGTCACCACTTGTTTTAAATCTATAAAGTAGAATACAACATCAAATCAACAACCATTCTTAATGCTACCTATATATATGCAATCAATGTAGTGTCATGGAAAATATACTTTACCAACAATAAAAATATTGTGAGCCCTAAGAGTGAGATTGTAGAATTTGATATGATGTTAATTAAGGCCAAATTTAACCTCTAATAAGGTATATTATATAAATTCATTAAAAACATTAAAAATATCAAGAGAGGTAATCATGATTATTGATATGGATCTCTGTTACTCTGTTTAGCAATGTTGTACACAAACAATCTTCAAGACATAGATAAAACGGTATAATGCTAAAAATACAAACCCATAAGAGAGAAAATAAAAAAACATTTAGAAACCATAATAAAAAAAATCTAAGTTTCCATAATGTTTTATTAATGGGATAATTTACAACAAAGCCTTAGTGTATGGTATATAATTTCTCCAAGGATTTTTTCCAAAAATAATATAGAGTTTTACTTTACTACCACTATTGACTTCCTCTACATTTGCCCATATCTTCCATGTCCAAAAATAATTTCACCCTTTGGTTATGATGTTTTATATAATTAAATATAATGATTCATCAAAATCATTTACTCATTCCCAAAACCACTAGGTAAGTCCACCCTACAAGATATGAAATCTGATATAGAGCAGTTATTGGCTAAAATGCATGTAACAACATCTAGTAGAAAACTAACATAAGAGAAATAAGAATAAGAAGAAAAGGAAGTTGTAGAATAATAATCCACACCTTAATAAGTATGTAAAATTTTGGGTAACATGTACATTTTGAAACCCATCAAGTGGTAAGGACACATGTATCTAAAAATGCAAAAGCATAGGACCCAAAAGTAGAGGCTTTGTCCACTCACAAAAAAAAAACACATCCTACACTAAAACCAATTGATCTACTCATTATATACAAATGATATGTTGTATAAATAGGTATGAGGTAGAGGTAGGTAAGGGATAAAATCAATATAATTGTTTAGTGTATAGTATTCAAGAACTTATTTAGCTGATTGAAAGATATCCTTGTATTTATCTAGTTTATGGTTCAATTATTTTATCTTTGTTATTGTTGGATAAACCACACTATGATATGGTTACATAAATATGTCATTAACATTTACTTATTACCATTAATAGTATACTTCTTATTAGAACTGACAATATTCTTTCACTTCTTGGCACTAATGACTAAAAACTTATGAACCAACTACGATATATGGTATTTCAAATCATGACAATCTATCAAAAAAATTTAAGGATTTACTTCATATACCACATGTCAATGGTAAATACATGGTTTACCACATGTAAAACATCACACACCTATAATTGTGATATGTCACAATGTATTTCATTTTTAAAAAGTTTGATTTTGTACACCAAGTGACACTATTAGGTGATCCATTTTTTAAGGCCTACACTAGACCATACACTAGCGTATGGTTATGGATGATGTATACATTTCAAGTTTAATTTTTGAAAATATGATTTAGGAGAAATTAAATTCTTATGACTTCTATTATAAATGATGAAGTGTATTGTCTCACCATTGATCTACATTTGTTAATGAAATAATTTTTTTAATTCACATAAATTCTTGTTGGGGAAGTAGATATATTTTTAGTACCAACCATATCATTGGGTTCATAATATATTATCTACTTAAATTTTTATAGTGCTAGATAACATGTACCACTTCTTGAGATGTGCAAGTAGAGAGCTCATAGTGCGACATTCTTCATTGGATTGAATATTGAAGTTATGAATTAAGCACCACTTTCCAATCTTGGACTACTTGTTCTAATCATTTGAAAATTATTTTCCACTCTCTAGTATGATTACTCAATAAATATACATACAAATAAAAGGCCTTAAATATAATTATTTGGATCATAAAATGTCATCATATGGAAATAAATTGATTGGTTTTAGGAAATTTCGTAGCTTAGTGATCTTCATGTATTTACTACCCATTTTTGGTGATATGGTGGTTTTACTTGCTTCTCTTTTTCTGACGGATTTTCAATTGTGAACTACATCATTTCTAATAGGCCCATATTTTTTCATAGGTGTTAAATTTTTATGTTTCAAATTTTACTCCATACCATTTTGATCACTGTGTCTTATATTTTATGCTAGCACTCAAATTTCCACTTGTAGCTCCTAATATTGTTAAACCCCAACAAAATACCACCATCAAGGTATTAGATGGAGTGATTAAGGATGAGGAGTGATGAGGAATAATTGAGTAGAGATTATGAGGGAGTCAATATGGATGATGAAGGATGGTTAGGGTCAATGAGGGAGTGATTAAGGATGATGAGTGATGGTGAGGATTAATTAGGGAGTTATTAGGGGAGATCAGGGATGAGGAATGAGTGATTAGATATGATGAGGTATGATGAAGCAGTGATTAGGGATGATGAGGTGATGTAGAAGCATCACTACCCAATATAAATAGTTATCTAGTTTACATGTTTTGAGTCTTTAGAAGGTGTTCAAGGTCATAAGAAGTTTGTATGAGTCTTTCTAAGTTTTTATTTTTGTGTCAATTTTGAATTATATTTGTATTGGACTTTCCATCCAAATATTTCATTTGAATTTTTGAACTTTCATAGAGACTTCAATCTTGTTTCAAGAATTACAATGTTGAATTTGGTGTGTTTAGACTTTATCAAGGATTTTAGTATGTTACAAAACATATACCTAAAATCATATTTGATAAATATGTTATTATTTTAGTTATTTGAGGACACTCTCAACATACAAAAGAAGTTAGAATTTAATTGATGGCTATTTGGTAATAAGTGTCTTGTCCATGTCTTATATTAGTATTCAAATTAAGATTCAAGAGAGTTGAAGGGTGTAAGATTAAAAAAGATGAATGTAAATAACCTAAAACAAGTGAATAAATACAATTTTTTATTATTTTTAGACAAGAAAGAAAATAGACCCTACATCTTCTCGAATATGTGCAAAGATAGTTGACAATGTGTATGATTGTGAAACATGATTAGTAACAATTTATTTATGATATTTGTGTGAGTGGTAAGTTTAAAATAACTTTTATTTTATGATGATTATATCATTTGTAATTTTATTTTCAAATCTTTTGAATGTTTAAATTATAAACTGTATACCCTATGATTTTACAAATTGTGCCTTGAAATCTGAGTGAAGGTCAGAGTCTTGTTGAAGAGGATATTATACTTGGTGGGATTTTGTAATGCATGAGTAATTAGTAAATTTACATTACAATTCATTAATAGTATTTAAACATTGTATGTTATTATTTTGCTAAGGACATTTTGTGTTAAAAAACACAACCTTGTCTTCTATGAGCAAAAGCTCTAAGTATACATCTATGTGAGAAGGTATATGCATGTATTGAGTAAAAATTCAAATTTATATGTTAGTTATTTGATTATAATATGATCATTAAGTCTTATATTATTTTAATTATCTTTCATATAATTGGATGATCAAAAATAAAACTACCACAGTCTTACAATCATCAAGAAACTTAACATAGTCAAAGTCGTATCTCATGGAAATTGGAAAATTGAGTGTTATAGATAGAAGAAATTGATTTTTAAAGTGTGTAAACATTTTATAGATGAGTTTAAACCTTCATTTTTATTTAAAATCCTTTTTGGAATGAATTAGAAAAAATAACCTCTTCTCAGATTACTATAGACCTATGACTAAGTACACAGTCTATTCAAATTTAGTTAAGTTAATCTACTTTATCTTAAAAATGGAAATATAACACTTGTAAAAAATGAATAAGATCAAATTAGACATAATGAAATATTCAAATTCATTATAAATTCCTTTGGAAAATTAACATCTCATTTTGACCCTTCTCGAGTCTATAAAACTAGTCCAAACCCTATATTAGGGTTTTTACTTTCAAAGTGAGTTTTTAAGAGTTGTAACCATCAATAGTTCATGAAATTTGTTGAATGGTTTGAGTTTAATAGGTGTAAATATAATATAGTATTTTTAATCTGTGTAAGTATGGATAAGTATAGATGGGGAGGACTATGTGGTAGATAGGGTAGACAGAAACCTAAAGACATAATATAAGAGTAGAAAGAGACAAAAGAAGTTATCAAATAATTAAGTTCCAAAGCATATAAACTTGTGAATAGATGTTATATGTTACATGGTATCAATAAATTAGGTTGATTTGATGATTTGATTTCGTACAAGAAGAGTCTATGATAAAATAGGAGGTAATGTGTGATATGAGGATTGTGTTGAGAAGTTAAGTAGGGTTGAGAAGAAGTTAGAGAGAACTCAAAGGAGTGGAAATAATTTTATCAGATACCTATTAAATCCTAAATAACTAGAGACAATATTTAATCCAAGTTGTTATAAATCATAAAGACTAGTAAGGGGGATAATATCAAAGTAAGAGAGATTGAATACATTAAATAAGGAGAATAGAATGAAGAGTTTAGTGAGACCATAAGAAGAATGGTGGTGAATAAATGAAATGAATAAAATGTAGATGTGAATTTAAAATGTATGTAGGTTCCAAAGGTAGAGATAAAACAATAAAATATAAAGTGAAAACTAGGTGGATATTGGTAAAGAGCTTAGACAAGTAGAGTATGAAATAAGGCTCTACATCATGAGGGATGGTGAGGGGAAATTTAGGAGTGATTATAAATGATGAGGAATGGTGAAGGTCAATAAGGGAATGATTATAGATGATTAGGTATAAGGAGGGAGTGATTAAGGATGATGAAGTGATTATTAAGGATGGTAAATGCCAATGAGGAAGTGATTAGGGATAATGAGTTATGGTAAAAGTCAATAAGGGAGTGATTAGAGATGATGAGGGAGTGATTAAAGATGATGATGGATGGTAAGGGTCAATGAGGGAGTGATGAGGGATGAGGAGGGACAAGGAGTGAGTTATTAGGTATGATGAGGCATAGTGAGGGTCAATGAGGGAGTAATTAGGGATCATGAGGGAGTGATTAGAGGATACTAGGGATAGTGAGGGTCAATGAGGGAGTGATTAGGGACAATGAATAATGATAAAAGAGTGATTATGGGTGATGAGGCATGAGTAGGAAGTGACCAAGGATGAGAGAATGATGATGAACAAGTGAAATTAGCACAAAGTAGTTATTTTATGTGTGTTGGTCATCAATGTGACCTATGATACCCCAATAACACCAATTTTCATCAATTTAAAAGTGAGTGGTTTGCAAACTTCAATTTTGACAAACCTAAGACTCTTAGAAATTCCAAGAATCAATTAAAAAGGCACAAAACCTAAAAAATGACTATATGCTTACCAAAAATAGATATCAATTGCAAAAAATATGTCCTAAAATCCCTAGGTTTAATACTTAGACTCTAAAAATGCCTAATTACTGACCTAATTCGATTTTGAAAAACTATTTTCCACATCATAAGGTGTGAAACTGTGAGACCAACTCTATCAAATGTTGAGTGACCCTAATTTCTTATATTTACTAAAATATAAATGTAAACGTATACTTAACATTTAGAGTAGTGTATATAATCTTGTATGCTCATGGAGATGGTTTTTTTTCTTATAATAAAGTAATGCATACACATTATATAATGTGTACATACTATACAATACATTATATAATGTGTGTGCATTGTATAATACATTCTATAATATATGGGCATTGTATAATACATTATATAATTCATATGCATTATACAACTCATACATGTTATACAACACATACACATTATTTGAATTTACATTGATTTATACATGTTATTTTTTTCTTAATAACATGATCACATTATGTATCAGTAATTACTTAGACATAATTTAACTAACACAATCACATTATTTAATATCATGATCGCATTACCTAAAATATCCATAGAATTATCCCCCAAATTCAATCACATACCCATTTATACTCATTAACATTGTTAAAATCATGTAGAAAGTTTGAATGTCAAAACAGACTACTAAGAATATTATTCCACATAGATCTTGATTCAAATCAATAAAGATGATAAATGAGTAACTGCATATGCCTAATTCCATATGATATACATTAGTTTTGGGCTTACTCAAGTAGATATAATTCATTTAATTTAAGATTTATGAGCTATCAAACTCAATCTTCATCACTAATATTCCATCCTTCATATCTCAACAACTTGATAATTTTGGGCAATTAGTTTATAAAAATATACTGCTTTGTGAGAAATATTAAAAACTTGAATGGTTGTGCACATGTACAAGAAAAGTGTGATTTATCCCATAATCATTTATAAAAAAATCCTTTAATGCTTGGATTTTTTGTAGACCATATCCATAGGGGGATCATATAAATTTTCACTATGCACAATTAATGAAATCCACCCAAAGGATGCTTC